>CM032231.1:113032500-113255000 GCA_019009955.1 Riptortus pedestris | reverse complement strand
AAAATTATTTTATTATTAACAAATACACAGAAACGACGGGTATTAACCCTAAACACTGGGACGGGTAAATGTCAAAATATTGTGCAAAGTAAAGCCTTGCCAAAAATAATACCACCACCATCCAGCCTCAAATGAATTCCCGAGCGAAGCCGGGTATCTGAGCTAGTCACTTATAAGAATAGTATTGATTCTCGGTTGGTATTGATTATCTTCCTAACCTATAACTAACCTATAATTCCTAACCTATAATTAAAATTTTTTTTTTATTTATTAACTTTCAATTTGCGGTACTATGGCTAATTGGAGTTAGCACGATTTCGCCGCTAAATAAATTCTCATTGCCTCGGTGTGAACCGAACCCCGGAAGTGACAAAACCATAATTCACTTGACAGACCTAAGATCTGTTTTACCTAAAATGTAAAACTTTCTTTATTTTTCTCCAAACACTCTTACCTTAGACATAATTTGTATAGGAATTACACGGATTACCTGTAAGTATATATATATATATATATATATATATATATATATATATATAGATAGATAGAGAGAGAGAGAGAGAGAGAGAGAGAGAGAGAGAGGCAGCAAATGCGGTCTAAGATACCTACAAGAACTTACTATTTGGGTGTTTGTGGGTCACCGACTCCCGGAATAGATCGAATTATAAATTTAAAGATTAGAAATTGGATGAACTGCTGGAATGGGGCTGCCCTAAGGTACAGCGGGGGGAAGAGAACGCTAAAAAATGTATAAAAAATAAATAATAAGCTTGTTTTGAAGAATTCATGGTCCCATAGAAGTTAATTTTTTTTTTTTTTTTTTTTCATGAGAATAAACATAGCATGCTTTTAGTTTGTACTTAGGCGATAAATATTGAAGAGATGTTCACTAATGTTAGGGATTTAGCATAGAAAATAACTCTTTTAATTTTTTCAACTCCATTAAGCAGCAGTCCTTGCAAAAAAAAGAATAATGTACGAAGTGAGTTCGTGTTCAACTTTCTACAACTATTAGGCTAACATCTTTCTTTCCTGTCCCATTACTCTTAAGACAGTGGAAAAAGAAGGGTGAAAATTTAGTAGCTACAGTAACAATTAACGTATTTTTTACCTTCTTACAGATTATTATTTTAATGTTATAATACTCGTGTATGGGGCAATTAATGCAATAAGCAATTACTTGTATAAACCTAGGACACGAAAACAATCAAAGTGAGACTACCTAAAACGATATTTTAGATTACGACATTTTTATTGATCTGTACTTTCGTTTCGGACACGCCATTGCGTAGTGTGCTACATATTATAAGATGTCCCTTAGTCTCTCGCAGGTATACTGAAATTTCACTTGGAGCTATTCTTTCCAGCAGTTACTAAATGGGTAGTTAATTGGAGAGATCCAAACAACCACTTAATTTCGAGATTTTGATTGAGAAAATCATCCCATGTCACTCTGAAATTGTGTTAGTACAAAACGTAAATGCTCGTGCAAAAAAAAAGTGTCTTTGCATCAGTTTTTCTAATTAATCACTATACAAGCGCCCTTCAAAAAAAACTATCTAGAGCAGCTGTGGGCGCAACCTTTGACAAACTTTAGTGTGCAAATATGTGCGCGGGCCACTCATAAAAGTAGTGCATTTTAAAGTAATGTTCATAATGTTTAACGATAGATGTCAGGCATGAAATTATAACGACAATATAATTATAATACAATTTATTAAAATATCAAAATAAAATGAAAAAAATAGGTAGGTACAACATGGTACAATCAATGAGCTTGAATTTGGGAACTAATCCATCCATTTTTGAATTAATTCCACTGATACCAAGACGAAAATAATTTTCCAAATTATCGCCAGTCAGCCTTGTATGATGTTTTGATTTATTAACTTTCATCAATGAAATGAACTTTTCGCATTTATAAGTACTGTAAAACGCGCAAATCTCTCCTCATCTTCCTTATTTGGAGTAAGTAGTGTAATATTTTTGTTTAATTGGGAAATTGAAAAGGTCTGGCAACAAAGGAAAAGGCAATTTTGGCCTCAAGAAAAACAAGCACGTAAACTAAACAGATTTCCCATACAAGATCTCATTCTCTATTTTTATGTAAAAAAATCCCATGAACAAAATGGTTGTTGGGGGAGGAGATTAAAGAAGGCTGAAAACAAGAAGGTGCAAATAATAATTTAGATACAAAAAAAATGTATTAAACAATAATTGTAGAGCATCAATAGCATAAGAAGAATGGTTCTATAATATTTTGGGATACAACTCCATAATAACGGCCATATTTGGAATTTCCAAACTTATCCCTGTAACACCACCCCCGATTTCAGCAATTAACTAATACGATCTTTAGTGTGTAATTAAACAGTTTAATATGGAGTACGGTTATTGAAGAAATAAATATTTACAATTTACGACCTCAATATCTTGATTGATGACATCATCGCACAACGTATTTACAGTATTGCACACAGTAAATGGTCAATGAAAACAATATTTGGTATTTAAGGTTGGAATGAAGTGGTTTATGTTATAACAGCTTATTGCTAATATGACATTAGTTGAAGCGGGGGTTTAGTAAAGGCTTAAAACTAAAAAATGCTAATATCTCCGTTAATACTAGTGTTAATACTAAATCTAGAGGATAAATTGGGGCTCAGGTTAGTCATGTGAGTTAAAGCGTTGATCTTAGTCTCACATGATAAACCTAGAGTGGCGAGTTCGATTCTCGCCTGAGCAAAGGAAATTATTTAGTGACGAAATTCATTAAATAACATCCTAAATCCCACCCTGGCTAGAAAAGGGTGGTAATCTGTAGATAACCCGTCCCAATTAGCCTGAGTTGCAAAAAGTGGACGTTAATAAATAATAATAATAATAATAATAGAGAATAAATTCATATGATCATATTTATAGTAAATTGTATTTGCAATATGTTTTTATACAATTTTTCGATCCAACATATAATGACTGAGATATTTCAAATTTTCGAAATTCCCCCTCCCACTGGTTTGATGACAGTCATTAAAAAACTCCACTTTTAGTTTTGTATGATTCACTTATATATTGAGTTTGGTTACGATCAAATAAGAATTGGGATCGCTAGAGCGGTAACAGACAAGCATATATATATATATATATATATATATATATATATATATATACTAGCTCAGATACCCGGCTTCGCCCGGGAATTCATTTGAGGCTGAATGGTGATGGTATTTTTTAGCAGGATTTACATTGCACAATATTTTGACATTTACCCGTCCCAGTGTTTAGGATTGATACCCATCTTTGCCGTAGATTTGCTAATAATAGAATTATTTGTTCGATAAGGCTTCACAGTCTTCGATATTTTTATATTTCCCGTCTCTTATACATGTAAATATGGTGAATTTTTATTACAGGCCTCTCTTATAACCCCCCTCCCGTTCGAACCTAAAAATTTTAATATAACTTATAATCATGGAAGAATTAATGCTAATTGACATACCGAGTTTTGTTAAGTTCGGTTCAGCCGTTAGTGCTCGCTAAAGTTTTAACGTATAACTCATTTTTACTTAGGTATACAACAAAAGTTACTCTAAATAACAAAATAAACAACTTTTGTTATGTGCATATTTACCGAAAAACCAATAGAAAACGAAATATCGCTATTTTTAATTTCAGGCTTCCCTTATAACCCCCACTCCTGTTCGTCTCAGAGAAAATTAATATAGCCTAAAGTCTAAGTTGGGTTAGTAATAATATACATACCAAGTTTGATAAAATTCGGTTCAGCCGTTTATGCGTGAAAAGGTAACAAACAAACAAACAAACATACACGAAAGAAACAAAATGCAGATATGGTGTCTATGACATGTGAAACGAAAAGTTATCGTGAAATTTCGCGAAAAAAATCAATGTACAGACAGAGGTTACAATTTTATGATATATATATATATATATTTATATATATATATTTATATATATATATATATTTATATATATATTATGGGGTTATAAGGGAGGCCTGAAATTAAAAAATAGCGATATTTCGTTTCCTATTGCTTTTTCAGCAAATATGCACATAACAAAAGTTGTTTATTTTGTTTTTTAGAGTAAGCGTTTGTTTTATATATGCGTTTTGCCGTTATACGGAAGTTATAAATGAGTTATAACGCTAAAAACTACTGCGGAAGTCAACAATTTTATTTGGTACAACAAGACTCAACTCGCGCTAGAAGCCAAACTCGGTATGTGAATTAGTACTGATGCCTTCCTTATAATAAGCCATACTAAACATTTCTAGGAGACGGGCAGGAGTGTGGGGTTATAAAATGGAAGGCCCTGAAATTAAAAAATAGTGATATTTTGTTTTCCTATTCCTTTTTCAGCAAATATGCCACATAACAAAAAATTGTTTATTTTTGTTATTTAGAGTAACTTTTGTTATATGCACTATCGTCGTATACCGAATTATAAAGGCGTTATTAACGCTAAAAATGTATAGCGGGACGTTCAAACAATTTTATTTGGCACATAATGGACTCAAACGAAACTAAATAAAACACTCAGTATGTGTATTAGCACTTACGCCTTCCTTATAATAAGCCATACTAACATTTCTAGGGACGGGCAGGAGTGGGGGTTATAAGAGAGACCTGAAATTAAAAATAGCGATATTTCGTTTCCTATTGCTTTTTCAGCAAATATGCACATAACAAAAGTTGTTTATTTTGTTATTTAGAGTAACTTTTGTTATATGCTTTTTTTGCCATATTACGGGAAGCATAAATGAGTATCCGCTATAAACTAAAGGCGGATGAGTCCAGAATTTATTTGGCACTCAAGACTAAACCGAATTAAACCTAAATAGGTATGTTAATTTCTTCTAAAGACTTCATTATAATAACCTATACTAACATTTCTAGGGACGGGCAGGAGTGGGTGTTATAAGGAAGGCCTGAAATTAATAATAGTGATATTTCGTTTCCTATTGCATTTTCGGCAAATATGCACATAACAAAAGTTGTTATTTTGTTATTTAGAGAAATTTGCTCAACACTTCTTTTCGATATGAACTACCAGGTACCTGACCTGAAAAAAGTATGCCAAATGCATGTCAATATTTTCTCCTTAATAATTCAAATCTATGCATAATGCACAAAAAAATAATTTTATTATTAACAAATGCCAACAACGGGTATTAACCCTAAACACTGGAACGGGTAAATGTCAAAATATTTTGCAAAGTAAAGCCTTGCCAAAAATATACCATCACCATTCAGCCTCAAATGAATTCCCGAGCGAAGCCGGGTATCTGAGCTAGTATACATATATATATATATATATATATATATATATATATATATATATATATATATTTTTATATATATATAGATATATAAACAATTTGAAAGGACCTCATTATCGCATCTGATTAGGATAGATGGACTTTTGAAGACATTTTGCGATAATCGTGTCATGAGTACGACCCCAATAGCTGATTTTCCTTAAGGGAAATCTGCTAAGAGGGAAAATGACTGCTTCAAGGAAATACACTTGTTTCCCGATCCGCCCTACAATAATGATTTTCAAACGAGTTGAGTTAATACCGCTCGAGAATCAATTCTGCCTCCATATTCTGCATAATTTGTCTAATGATAGGCATTGGCCAGTATCCCTGCGGCTCCGACATGATGCATGCACATATTATCAACATTACTTGGGTCTTTTTTCAATGATATTTGGAATATACTAAATCCCATCAGTTTATTATTACTATCATTATCATTATGAAACCTCCCTTCTGGTTTCTCCTACTCAACCCTGCCTGATGAAAAGGTACCGTTCCTCGGTCGGTCCCCTGAAAGCCTATATTTTACTTGTACTTTCCCCAGTGACTCGTCCCTGGCACTCCACTTGTTCTACAATAAAACATTGTTAGAAAGTATATTAACCGGATTCCTCAAGCCTCATTAACTCACTCACATTCCACCCCATCCAAATGACAGACACTTATTACAGATATTATTATTATTTGTTTGTATTAGTCTTACAGTGACTCACTAGTAAGTTATGAAATCTTTATTTTATTTCACGGAATAATTAATTCTCGCCGTACTCTTGAGAGTGAAAATTATTAGTCAGTTTGTTGACAGTACTCATTAATTGAAAAGCTAATTGAGCTGCGTAAACAAAGCATATTACCCACTGGGAGATATGACACATTATTGATCTCATTTCACCATATATTTTCACCAGTTCAAAGTAAAATTCCGAGGTGTAGAAGCGGTGGTTTACTGAAGCCTGTAACGTAGAATTACTATTGGAGCTGCGAAAAAAAAAATTTATAGAACAATAATTCTAGAACATCAATAGTTCAGCAACATTGGCTCAATTACATTTTTCGATGGACTAATCCCCCCCCCTCCATATTCCTTGTCCGATTTCACTCATCAATGACTATGTCCTATTGTGCTAAATAAAACGGTAAAATATGCAATATCGTGTAGGTCAAATGAACATTTGCGAGTTAAGAACGTAAAATTTTACATGATGTCAGCACACAGTATGAGTAAAATGAAAACAATATTTAGTGTTCAAACTTAGAGTAATTTGGTTCACGATATAACAGCTAATAGGTTAGTATGAAATGAATAGGAGTAGGGGTTTACTCTAGGCTGAAAACTAAAAAGTCCGTCACGGGGCTGCGTAAACTAAGCAGATTTCCCACGTGAAGTTTTACAATAGAGAAATCTGCCTACTAATAACAGTAGTAGTAAGGAATCTCTAAACCTATTCACGATGGACGAACAGTTACGTAAACGGGCGCACTAGCTCTCGACGGAAAGTCCTGAACATACCCAACTCTTGCCGACCCCAAACACAATACAAATACAAATATTTCGGTTAGTATTCAAGATAGAGAATAAATGTATAAAACAATATTTATAGTAAATTTAATTTACAATAAGATTGGTTCTATACAATGTTTTGATCCGACGTATGGTAACGGAGATATTTCGAATTTTCAAAAATCCCCCCTCTAAACCTCCCCTCCCACTTGTCCGATTTCAGCCATTAACGAACTTGATCTGTCTTTTTACCTAAAACGTTTAAATATCGAGTTTGGTAACGATCAAACAGAACGGACGTATGATTTTGAACAGACCTCATTTTCGTCATCTCCTGGTTAGGATCGATGGACATTTGAAGAAATTTTCCGAAAATCGCGTCATGAGTACGACCTCAATAGCTGATTTTCCTTAAGGGAAATCTGCTAAAACTGCAAATATCTCAGTTAATATCCATGATAGAGGAAATATGCATATGACAACATTTAGACACAATTAAATTTGTAATAAGATTGGTTCTATATCATTTATCGATCCGACATATAATAACCACCCGCTCCCTAAACCCCCCTCCCCCTTTCGATTTCCCCCGTTAACGAACTTGATCTCTAGTTTTACATAAAACTTTTATATATTTATTTTGGTACTATTAAACAAAAATGGCGACCGCTAGAGCGCTGATACACAAATATTTATGTAATTTTGAAGGGACCTCATTTTCGTCATCTACTAGATAGGATCGATGGACATTTGACAAAGTTTTTGAAAAATCGCGTCGAGTACAACCTCAATAGCTGATTTCTCTGAGGGGAATCCAGAAAATAAACAAATTCTTAATACCCAACTCGCCACTTCAGGCTAACCATGTGAGATTAAGGCTTTATCTCATAATAACGGAGATATAAATTAGAGATTCACAATAGAAGTGATTTAATTAAATAAATGCTAATTATTGAAGTGGGTAAATTATTTCCCTAGATATCTCGTGACCTATTTTAACTATACTTTTCGTTATATTAAATAATTTGTTTCAATTAACAATTTGATCCCGGTGATCATACAAGCTAAAACAAAACTACTTGTAATATACCAAATTGCTTGTACTGAATATATGCGGTTTTCCAAAGAATATTCTAAAAAGCAAATACCCCTCCCAAAAAAAAAAAGGTTTAACAATTTGTATTGGGAATGAATTGATGAAAAGTACAAGAAAACACCACGACACTGGACCCCTCCTAGACAAGGAAGGAGTTGGATTACTGTTCAGTCTCCATTGTTTGGAGTGATTGGGAACAAACAAAAAAAAAACCATTTTACTTGAGAAAAACAGAGTCACGTCTGATACTCCTACATGACTAATCATTGGATTATTTTTGTCGAATTAAAGAAAGTAAGAAAAACAGAAGAATACTAATTGAACAACAGTCTTTTCACTTTCAGTTTCCCTTGGATGAATAAAAACTTAAAAATGCGTAAACTGCAACTATATTCCACCAAAGTCTTGGCATTATAAAATATTTTTCACACCATTCAGTGGTGTCCCAATAATGCACATTTTTTTAAAAAAAAAAAACAAACATAAAATCACTTAAAGTACATGTTTTGTCCTTTTGTGGTGCCAATGCATCAGGTAATCAATTCAGTTGTCTAATAAATGTTTTTAATCATGCGAACATTAAATTAACTACTGAATATTAATGGTTTTAATGAGGATAATTAATATGTAGATGGGGTTTAAGACTTAAGAGAAAGCAGTTATCGCAATGAGGAGGAAGCAGAGATTGAGGATGAACAAGTGGGTGAGGAAATGGGGTAGACCTTGCAGAGCTGATTAGATGACCCGAGACTTGCGGAGGCTTGGGTTTAGAATCTGGCACATCCTAATTGCAGACAACGCGGTTTAAGATTGAAATAGAGAACTAGAAGTTATGATCGCGGATATAGAGGAAGGTACAAATGAATAGCTCTTCTTGAATGCATCTCCAAGCATGGCTAAGATGACCTCTTCAAAACTGGATGTACGAAGTCCAGATGAACAGATTACCAAACTTGATATTTAAACGTTTTATTTAAAAGGAAAGATCAAGTTCGTTAATGGCTAAAATCGGACAAGAGGGAAGGGGAGTTTAGAGGGGGGATTTCCGAAAATTCGAAATATTTCCGTTCCTATACGCCAGATTGAAAATTGTATAGAACCAGTCTTATTGCAAATTACATTTACTATTAATATTGTTATATACATTTTTTATTATTATTATTTCTTTACCTCCACTTTTTGCTACAATGGCTAATTGGGAAGGGTTATCTACAGGTCACCCTTTTCTAGCCAGGGTGGGACTGAGGATTTTATTTTATAGCTCGTCAACGTACGTTTAGTAAGGTCAACGTTTTAACTCACATGGCTAACCTGAGCCCCTTATATACATTTATTCTCTATCTTGAATATTAACCTAGATATTATTATATTATGTGTGTGCACATAACGGGCGAGATGTGATCGGGTAGCTTCGGTCCTAGTCGTGAGTTTCAGGCAAAAGCTAGTTCAGGCCTTTCCGAAACTGTTTGGCGCTCGTGAAATGTTTATATTGGAAAATTTCACGTGGGAAATATGCTTAGTTTACGCAGCGTTTTGTTTAATTGGGGTTTAAATGTCTCGCGGGCCGGATCAAATCTTACAGCGGGCAGGTTGCAGCCCACATATGCCCCAGTCATTACTTATATCCAGTCTGTTAGGTTTCGTATCCTGAGCCTCGCCGGTGCCTAGGGGTGAAACGGCTAGAGCAGCTAGCATACTATCTCCAAACGAAGGAGAGTATGACCCAGAAATAGAACTAGTGTTCTACTAATTAGAGCATGTTTATCAGTGCGAGGAGCTCTACATTCGACACACACGCTCTCTCATAGCAATTGGCTCTCTTATCAGCCGTGTACGAATACACTAGTCTCAGGCTATTTGTCGTTACACGCCGCCTCCTCCAGATGCTTCGCCTCCCATCCATAGTATAGCAAAACAGCTGCGAAGTATTTGCCAGTCCGATTGTACACGCCCGATAATGCGTTTACTTTCAGAGACTTTCTTTTCTTACCTCTGAGTTGCAAGTCCAAAATAATGGAAAGCTAGACATCTAACAGATTCTTGAAGGCTATCTAATTACATTTAATTGACATTACTATAAATTATCGTATGTGATCACTACTCTACAGGTGAATACATTTTTTCTAAATAGTACTGGGACTAAGAATTCTATATGTTGAGTCCATCAACAAATAAAAGCGACAACGAGCCTACAACTTCAGGTTTAGCGAGAAAACACGCATATTTCAGAACGTGCATTTCCAAATATATGATGGTTCTAGCCAAGCCTTTAAAAATTCTGTATCGTCTATGGGTGTGTGTTTATATATATTGGTGAGGTGACGGCCGAAATGTTCGATTGTTCGTTACCAAGCTTGATGATTAAACGCTTTAAGTGAAATTAAAGATTAAGTTAGTTAAATGGCTGAATCCGGAACAGGGAGAAAGATGTGTTGGATAGGAGTGG
Organism: Riptortus pedestris; assembly: GCA_019009955.1. Classification (NCBI taxonomy): domain Eukaryota; kingdom Metazoa; phylum Arthropoda; class Insecta; order Hemiptera; family Alydidae; genus Riptortus; species Riptortus pedestris. The sequence goes on along the minus strand of CM032231.1, from coordinate 113,244,613 downwards.
TAAAATAAAATAAATATATAAATGTGTTCGTATTTTGAGTTAATGAGTTATATAACACATCTTCTTGAGCATATAGTGTTCTATAATTGTTGCCCTATTCATTTTACCGTTAACTTCAATATTAACTATGTCATGTGCATATTGGTTTTCCTCATTCAGTAAATCCACCACTTTTCTCAATGCTTGAACCCTTAGTCAAAGCATAAATACTACGTACTGTCAACGGTAGGATAAGAAAGGTCAAATCACGCCGTATCAATTATTTTATTAAAAGAAGTGTACTATCGAGGGGAACCGGAGATCTCGCCTGAATAGGTACTAGATCTAGATCACTGAAGAGGTGGCGGTTCGCCCCGAAAGTACTCGACTGCTAATGAAGGAATTGATAAGAGTGGAGTTGGTTTGACCATTCTTATCCTTCCGTTGATGATGGAAACCAGCCCAAATCTTGACCTTGTAATGTTTTCGTCAGACCGTGTGAGATGTATCCATAAATGTTTTTACGATTTTATTAATGAATTATATGCTCTTGAGGCCACACTTTTTAAATGATATTTAGCCGATTTGTGTAAAGCAAAAGATAAAGTTCATTAATTGTCAAAGTCGGACGAAAAAAAAAAAGGATTATTGTAAAAGTTGTAAAATACAGAATCATGGATATCAGTCTTGTTAAAAATTTAATTTTCTGTCGTTGCCGTCAAATACTTTTTTTTTTTTTTTTTCATTAACTCCAATGTAAACTGAGTTCTTTCATCCGATTTTTACTAGTGCAACTGAGTTACTAAACACTTTTCATTACCACTTTGAAGTCTTATTACGAGACAAATAGGGAAAAAATGGTGAGATGAGATCATTAGATGACATCATCATCATCACGTCATTTCAGCACGTGGGGAACCTGTTCGTTTAGTTAGCCTAGGCCCGTTCGTTTACGCAAGTGTTACATCCCTAGTTACGGATTTTGATGGGGGCATATGGTACCTATTGATTCAAATATATGGGGCAGGAGCAGAGCATGTGGGGTATGAGAGAGACAGGATCGGGGGAGCTAGACCGTGGGAGAATTAATCTGTAAATAATGGTGTTGTGGGCTGTGGTGGCCCGATTCTGCTATGCCGGCCTTCTAATTAGTGCAATGGTTCTACTAACGCCGGCTAGCCTGCATTTACAGCTCCATCTCTGATGCATATGCAGCTGCAATGCATTTCAGGCGAGGATAGCCCATGGTTCGTTAGGTGCTCCACATGCATTGCTATCTTTATATATATATATATATATATATATATATATATATATATATATATATATATATATATATAATTCTACTGTATTCTGTGTATGTCACCAAACTCCTCCTAAACGGCTGGACCAATTTGAATGATTTTTTTTGTATGAGTTTGGGTGACACCCTGGATAGTTTAGATTCACAAATCAGCGTGGCAGATGAAGCAGGAGTGGGGCCTAAAATTAAAAACAGTGATATTTCGTTTCCTATTGGTTTATCGGCAAATATGCAAAGGATAAAAATTGTTTATTTTGTTATTTAGAGTAACTTTTAGCAGATTTCCCTTAAGGAAAATCAGCTATTGAGGTTGTACTCATGATGGAATTATCGAAATTTTTCTTCAAATGTCCATCGATCCTACCTACTAGTTGACGACAATGAGGTCCGGTCAAATCTGTATACATATATATATATATATATATATATATATATATATATATATATATATATATATATATATATATTTGTTTGTTAACGCTCTAGCGGGCGCAATTTTTGTTTAATCGTTACCAAACTCAATATTTAGTCGTTTTATGTAAAAAGAAAGATCAAGTTCGTTAACGGCTGAAATCGGGCCAGTGAGAGGGGGGGGTTTAGAGGGGAGGATTTTCGAAAATTCGAAATACCTCTGTTAATATACGTCGGATCGAATGATTGTACAGAATCACTCTTATTGCAAATTAAATTACTATAAATCTTGTTATATACATTTTTTTCTCTATTTTGAATATTAACCGAGATATTTGCATTATTATTAAATCTGGGTGCCTAACGGACGAGAGTTACTTTCCCTCCAAAAGCTAGTTCGGCCGTTTCCTTGACTGGCAAGGCTCTCGTGAAATTTCTCTATTGTATAACTTCACGTGGGAAATCTGCTTAGTTTACGCTGCCCCTGCGTGACGGACTTTTGTTATATTCACTTTTGTCGTATAACAAAGTATGAACTAGATATACACTAAAAAATTAAAGTGGGAACCAACAATTTTATTGGCCACTAACGATTGAACCGAACATAACAAAACTCTATACGTAAATTAGCATTTATTCTTCCATGATTATAAGCTATATTAAATCTTTTAGGTTCGAATGGGAGTGGGGGTTATAAGGGAGGCCTGAATAAAAAATTCCCGATATTTCATTTTCTATTTGTTTTTGTAGGCAAACGTCTGTTTTAAACATAATATCATGAAATTTAATATCCTAATCATGAAATATCATGTCTGTCGGGTCCGCTAGTATATATATATATATATATATATATATATATATATATACACACACACATACAGGTTTGTATTTTCATGGCTCCAAAAAATAATTTTGATCCTAATTTATCGAATTGTCATAGAAAGTACTACTTATGACCATGCCATTTAAGACTTAGACCTTCTGAATCAAGTTGTTATCACTCAATATCGGAAGAGTAGAAATGCAGGATTACTGAAGGATCAGAAAAAAAGTCCATCACGCAGGGGTTGCGTAAGCTAAGCAGACTTGGGACCTCATATCACTACATATTCCCTATTTCTATTCAAAGAACCAATGAGTAGGAGGGGTGAGGGCGTGGAGAGGGGTTACTGAGGGCCAAAAACAATACGACGAACTCGATTTGTATTTCTCAAAAAATGCATAGAACAACAATTGTAAAGCACCAATTATTTAACAAGATTCTTTCTATAACATTTTACAATCCCACTAATAATAACGGGTATATTTTGAACTTTAGAAACCCGCAACCTCTAAACCCTCACTATCCCATGTCCGATTTCAGCCGATAACAAATATGATCTTTTCTGTTTTCAGAAAAGTTTAAATATCGAGTATGGTATAGATCGAATAAACATTTTCGAGTTAGAACGCAAATTGATAATTGATGGCGTCATCACACTACTAATTTGCATGAATCACGCGTAATAAAGGTCTTTTGAAAACTACATTTGGTATATAAACTTAGAATAAACTCGTTTATGATTTTATGATTTAACAGCTTATTTTTATGTCCTGTGGACGAGTGGGGGTTTACTTAATACTGAACACAAAATAATCTAAATATCTCGGTGAATATACATGATAGAGTTAGAATGAACTTCTGTAGAACAATAATTATTACACATTACTCTGTTAATAAATTTGGTAATATATAAAAAGACAAGGCCTTTCGAAATCCCGCCCCCATCATCGGGTGCTGAAGAAATAAAGAAAAATACAACCAATTATTACAAAAATTATTTATTTAACAAGAATATATAGTGAATATATGACCTATTAAACTCCAGTTAGTTAATCTATGGTAGAAAGTCGAGGAAAAAACTAAAACCTGAAATGATTATTAAAATCATTTTTATTTCTCACCAGGAGAAAATATATTGCAAAATGGTAACAAAACTAAGGGCTACATCGTTTTAAAGGACCTTCCACTAGCCGTGCTAGTCAGAGAATGACTTACGAAGTATGATTACACTTCATTGAGGATAACCGATATATTGTTATTTCATGAAAGATCGATATAAATCAGCTAACTTGACCCGCCATACTTTACATGCCAGACTCTGACTCTGCAAGTGGAAGGTCTTGCATAAGATGTAGCCGTTAGTATAGTTACCCTTCGGTATTATATTTTCTCGTGACTTCAATAATCATTTGAGGTTTTCATTTTTTTTTTATTTTTTTTTTTTTTTTTTTTTTTTTTTTTTTTTTTTACCTTCCGCCATAGATCAGTTAAGTAAAGAATATATAGATTCAATTAAATAAATTAATATATTCCGCATTATTGAAATTTCAATTATATATATTAAAATAGTCTCTGCATTTGAATCCTAAATATAAATTAAATTTGCATAGTTTGCTGTTGTATTTAAGTCTTAGATTTAAATATAATACCATATTAGGAGCTCAGGTTAGCCATGTGTGTTAAATTTTTGGCCTTAATCTCACATGGTAAACCTAGAGTGGCGAGTTCGATTCCCGCCCGGGCAACAGGAAATTATTTAGTGACGGAATTCATTAAATAAAATCCTTAGCCCCACCCTGGCTAGAAAAGGGTGATAACCTGTAGATACCCCGCCCCAATTAGCCTTAGTTGCAAAAAAGTGGACGTTATTATAAATAAATTAATACCATATTTATATAAATTTATAATTATATAGAATATTGATTTATTCAACTAAAACTAAGTTATCATGTTATTTTGATAATATTCGTTTAATTGTTTAGAGATTGTAAATCTCTTTGTTCGTTGAGCATCTGACGTTGGCAAGATAGTAATTTAACTCCAACAGGTTATTGTACATTTCTTGATAAATCGCATTCTAACAGAAAAATAAATGATTATACCCTCCTCCCCACCCCTTATGGTTCTATTTTATCTATTATGGAATATACGTTCCCGTAAAACTATTAAAGATGACATATTCATCAAATAAAAATTCTGGTGTATATAACGTAAAATGTTAACTCAAGACGTCATATCAAACGTTAATCTATGGAACTCACATAATAAAGGTCCTATAAAAGCAATGCATCGTTTTGTATCTTGTAAAGAAATGTTTCCTGAGCATTATTCCCATTGTAATATCCACCAATAAAGAGGAGATGAAGTTCACAACAACTTCACTCATAATATTTTATGGCGAAGAGATCTGTCTTTGATTTATCGTGAAATAAAAGCACTCACTCATTCCTTATTTCACTAGTTCCATTTCATGACTCGCAGATCGTCTTCAGATAAGTAGTCTTCGTCACTACTTAATCATAAATAAGTAATATTAAAATCGAGTAAAGGTTAACTATAACTTGAAGCGTCAACAGAACGTATATGCATTTATCTCACAAAGTAAAAGTTTAATGAAAACAATATTTGGTTTTTTGAGCTTGGAAAGAAGTGGCTCATGATATGACAGCTTATTATTAATATGACAAGAGTATGAGTGAGGATTTACCTAAATCCGAAAACTAATAAATCCAAAAACCTCGGTCAATAATAAATATAGCGACAAAACGTACATAACAACATTAATAGAGCATTGTATTACATTAAGATTGGTTCTGTATCATGTTTCGATCCGAAGCATAATAACGGTGATCTTTCGAATTTTCGAAATTCGCCCCCTCTAAACAACTCCTCTCACATGTCCAATTTCAGCCATTAACGAGTTTGGTTACGATCACATAAGATTCGCCACCGCTAGAGCGCTATAAAATTCAAATATCTTGGCTAATATTCATGATACAGAAAATATTTATATAACAATGATATTTGTTCTATTCCATTTTTCGATCAGACGTATAGTAACCGAGATATTTCGAATTCTCCTCCTCCCACTTGACCGATTTCAGCCTTTAACGAACTTGATCTTTCTCTTGATCTACGACGGACATTTGAGCATGAATTTCCCTTGGGGGAAATCTGCTATTAGAAGGCTTATACTATGAAGTGCATCCCTAATCTCTAACAGTGGAGGAAGTGGCGTATGGGAAGAGAGTGGGTCAGTGGTTCACCTTTCACCTGTGCAGTGGATCCAATTCATACCTCCCACCACCATTCTATATACCACCTGCTGGATCCCCGAGTAAGGTCAATTCTAAAAAGTTACATTATAGTTAAGTTAATTAGTTTAGTTAATTAGTTGAAAATATTACGCACAGGGCCTGCGTAAATTAAGCTAATTTCAAACGTGTTGGCATGACGCACTCCAGATTTCATCTCAACTTGTATTCTGTATTTCTAAACGAAAATACTATGGGGAGAAGAGGGATGGGATTTAATCTCACGTAGTAAATTTAGAGTGCCGAGTTCGATTTCCGACTTTGCCAATAGGAATTTATTTAGCTATGAACTCATCAAATAAACCTGTAGATAACCCGTCCCAATTAGCCTTAGCTGCAAAACGTGGGCATTAATAAATAATTTAATTTATATCTTGGGTTAAGCAAATGAATGGCAACACTTATACTGTTCATGTTACAGAGCATTTGTACTTTAGCAGATTTCCCTTAAGCTTTAGCGGAAATCAGCTATTGAGGTCGTACTCATGATGCGGTTTTCGAAAAATGTCTTCAAATGTCCATCGATCCTACCCAGGAGATGACCAAACTCAATATTTACTCGATTTATGCAAAAAGAAAGATCAAGTTCGTTAATGGCTGAAATCGGACGAGTGGGAGGGGGATTTTCGACATATCTCCTTTACTATACATTGGGTCGAAAAACTGTATAGAACCAGTCGTATTGCAAATTAAATTTACTATAAATATTTTGTTATATACATTTATTCTCTATCTTGAATATAAACCGATATATTTGCCTTTTTATTAAGTGTGTGCGGATAACGGACGAGATGAGATCGTCTGATGTTGGGTCTATTCGTTAGTATCCCCCGAAAGCTAGTGAGGCCGTTTCCGTAACTGTTCGGCTCTCGTGAAATTGGTTTAGAGACTCGTTACTACTACTGTTACTAGTATGCGGAATTCTCTATTGTAAAACTTCACGTGGGAAATCTGCTTAATTTACAAATTCATAGTATTTCCACGGGAAACCATTTTTATTTCAACTCATCAACGACGGGTAACACAGATAGTAAAAGATAAGTATGAATCTGTTGATCCCTTCTATATGATTGACAAAAACCCTTCGGAGTTGTTGGTTGGCAATCTTTGGAAGGAAGTGAAATTGATTCTGTTGATGTGTCGATACCACTTGATGATTCGAGCCACGAATCAATATTTCACCGAATCATCAGAATCACCTTTATTCAATGGGCACCTTTCTCCGGCAATGTCATCATGATGATCGGGCTGTGATGGCGTCCTCACCACAGAGACTGGGATTAGTTTCAGCTTCCTCTTGAGAGTCATGACCACGTAGTTCCGACGGCCAAATGCCAGTAACAGCTGACACAGTCACTATTATACTCGGCGAGAGGTTTCTAAATGTGGGTCAAACAACAATTGAGGATAATAGTGGTACATTTTATTTCTTTTTTAGTTGGACATAATGATTTCTGACGACTAACAATGATGATATGTCTTAAATATAATTCCCTCAAGCGAAATCAGCTTTTGAGGTTGTACTCATGGCGCCATTTTCAACATCTATTTTCAAATGTTCATCGATCATTCATAGATGTATTTGTCTGTTGTACCTCTAGAGGTCGAAAGTTTTTTTTTTGAACTTCACGAAACTAGATGTTAAACGTCTTATGTAAAAAGAAAAATGATGTGCGCTAACTGCTGAAATCGGAGGAGGAAGAGGAGGGGTGTTAAAATAAGGAAAAACCAAAATTCAACATATCTCTGTTATTATGAGTCTGATCGAAAATTGGTATAAACGCAATCTTATTGCAAATGTAACTTCCTGCACTTGTAGAATTGTTCGCTATCTCTAATACTAACCTACATATTTGATTTTTGAAGTGAAAACTTCTTTAGGCACGTTGTGCACCCCGTAAGGAAGCATTTGCGGGAGAGGAAAAAAGTATGAAATCGCGACACCGCCACCGCCACCGCTAGTACTAAGGTTTGGAAATAAAATCATATGGTATTTTATAACCTAATCATTTGATAGTTTATTTACAATTGAAGTGAAAACTTCTTTAGGCACGTTGTGCACCCCGTAAGGAAGCATTTGCGGGAGAGGAAAAAAGTATGAAATCGCGACACCGCCACCGCCACCGCTAGTACTCAACTCAAAGCTAAAGGAACTTCTTTTCTTCATAACTCCTGAACCAAATTAGCTAGAGTTTTCGTTCGCATACCATTTTAAAGAGGACAAAACCAGAATAATTTCGTTCACAGATACTATATATCTACCATTTTTACTTTCATAGATATTTTAACCGAAGTTTAAATAAATTCGAATATTTAAATAAATAAATTCGAATATTTAAATAAATTCCGATATTTAAATAAATTCGAATCAAAACTGTTTGTATCCTACTTTAGCTACCATATACCGATTGTATCAGTTTTAGAAATTGGTGATGATGCTGGCGGTGATGATGGTGGAAGAGTTGTTGAAATTATGGATAGAAATTGATTTTTCTGAGTGTACTTAACTTATTTTTGTAAAGCATTTGTAATAATTCTGAAATGTAATTTTTTTTTCTTTTATGTAAAATAACTGAAATAATTATGTATAGTATTTTATATTGATAAATAAAACAACTCGTGGTACTTTATTTTTTTTATCACTATTATTTTTGTCACATAACTGTTACTTATTGATAAATAACTAAAAATATTTTTAAAATAAGACTTCGTAAAACAAATTTCTCAGCAATGCCAAAATTGAGGGATCAAAGCTAAAGGAGTTTTCACTTCTACCGGCAGTCCCCTGACTGCTTTTTTTTTTTATTTTTCTGCCCGAAGTAAAACACCGAAACACGACGTATTGTTTACTTCGAGCAAGGCGGAGCTATGATGAGGTAAAATACAAAAAAAAATCGGTCACGCAGGGGCAGCGTAAACTAAGCAGATTTCCAACGTGAATTTTAATAATAGCTAAACCTGCATACTGTTAATACAACACAACCGTGAGTATTTGATGAATAAATACAAACGGTAATAAGAAATCTTTCCCCTTCTGGCGGATGTTAAGCAGTCGCTCTGCTAACAGCTTTCAGCTGTTGTTTTTCTTTCAGACAACGGAAAGAAAAACAATAACTGAAACATATCAGAATATAACGTATTAATTTTATTGAAAACTATGTACTATATCTAGTACTGTAATTTATAATGAATTAGAATAAATTTTGTCTCAATCAAACAAATTTTTTTAGTCCAAGAATTCAAGACGGGTGGGGGGGCTCACAAGAACATATTTGCATATATCATGTAAATAAAACCGTTTAAAAAGTATGATATATAAATGGGTTGCATAGTAAATTTATACATTTGTTGAATGTAATGAACTTTAATTTGGACTGACTAGAAATTTTATGAACATGTAAAAATTCTTTAAAAATCAAAAATAAATAATTATCAGTGCTCAGGTCAGCCATATGTGTTAAGTGCCTTCACCTTACATGGTAAACCTACATTGTGAGTTCGATTCCCACCTGGGTAATCGGTATTTATTTAGTGGCAAAATCATTAAATAAAATCCTTATCCAGTTCCAATTATCCATTGGAGCAAAAAGTGGCCGTTCATAAATTATAAAAATTATAAAATTATATTAAAAAAATCATTTATATTGCGGCTTTTGAAAAACCGTTTTTACTTATGAATTGATAGAATATAATTTACTAATTAAATGTTGAGAGTTGGATTTTATTCCTACTGGATTTTGTACATGGTGCTTAGTTTTCAAAAGTTAAAAGTCAACCAATGCTTTTAAACAAATAGCCTTTCAGTAAAAATAAAAGTTAAATTGAGAATATAAACTATTTGGGAATATTATTGGTCTGCTATCTGAAATTAACAAGTCAGTAAATTGAAAATCAGAATCATGAAGTTCTAACATTATTAGGGCTGAGATGAAAATTAAACAAGGTATATTTGACAGGAAGTGTTCTCACGGCCTCGCCATCTTCACATATAGAAACCCACATAATTTCGACATATAATCCGGGGAAAAATTTGTTTTGACCACCAGAACTGGATCTGTTTCGTCTATTTACATATTTTTTGGCCTGGTTAGTTCTCTCTGATGAGCCTGGAACGAATCGCTCTGATGTGTGTGGAGCGGTCGATGTCGAGACGGCAGGATACCAGACAAACCTTTTAACTGCCCGGTCATTAAAAACTATCCGTTTATTGGGAAATTTCACTCTGGCACCAGAGCTGAATCTAGTTCTGTTATTAAGCAGTTGAGCTACTGACACACTTTTCATCCAAGTGTATTATCTTACCACGTTCGTTATCGTAAAAATCTAAATTGATAGGAGACTGATAAAATTCAGAATTATGAATTATCTTTGCAATTATTTATTCCATTATCATCCAAGGTTGAGGAGTATTTAAATTAATACCACGTAAATCGTAGATGCTATAATCAATCTCTCCAAAATTCGAAATTTAACAGACTCAATTATTCACATAATAATAAAATTCCCTGGGAAAAAAAGGACCTATTTAACTTTACTGAACTATATGAAAGAATTTGGTTTTGAAAATGTAAGTATAATAGTAAATGAAAGTAATTTAAGGTAGAAGAGGATCGATGAGAATATGAACATTATAGAAAATAGAAAGAAGTTGCTCAATGAGAAAACAGAAATAAATCATGTGAATTATATATATATATATATATATATATATATATATATATATATATATATATATGTATATATATATATATATATATATATATATATATATTTTATTTATTTACATCCACTTAATGATATTATGGCTAATTGGGACTGGTTATCTACAGGGTAACACCTCTTTCTAGCCAGGGTGGGTTTAAGAATTTTATTAGCAGATTACTTAAGGGAAATCAGCTATTGAGGGCGTACTCATGACGCGAGTTTCGAAAAATTTCTTCAAATGTCCATCGATCCTACCCAGGAGATGACGAAAATGAGGTCCGTTCAAAATTGTATATATATATATATATCTGTTAACGCTCGAGCGGTCGCAATTTTCGTTTGATCGTTACCAAACTCGATATTTAAACGTTTTATGTAAAAATAAAGATCAAGTTCGTTAATGGCTGAAATCGGACCAATGGGAGGGGGGGGGGTTTAGAGGAAAGGATTTTCGAAAATTCAAAATATCTCCGTTACTATACGTCGGATCGAAAAATTGTATAGAGTCAATCTTATTTCAAATTAAATTTACTATAAATAATGTTATATACATTTATTCTGTATCTTGAATATAAACCGAGATATTTGCATTTTTCTGTATTCAGCTTCTGAGATGAGATCGGCTAACTTCGGGTCTAGTCGTGAGTTTCCGTCAAGAGTTAGTTCGGGCCGTTACCGTAACTGTTCGACTCTCTATTCTGAAATTTCTCTATTGTATAACTTCACGTGGGAAATCTGCTTAGTTTACGCAGCCCCTGCGTGACGGACTTTTTAATGAGTCCATTATTAAATAAATTCCTATTGTCCAGGCGGGAGTCGAACTCGCCATTCTAGGTTTAGCGCTTGAGCTTAAGACCAACGCCTCAACTCATACGGCTAACTGGAGCCCCTTTTAATTTATAAGAAACTTTACAGTGATATTTAATCAACGTAAATTTCTCGTTTATGGTATAGACCACTTCATTAGGTACATTCGATATTTTTTTTATTACGTGATGTATCAACATAAATCAGCAGACTTGCCTGCCATTCTCCACGGCTACTGGAAGGTAATAGGGAAAGATGTAGCCGTTTGTTTATTTTTTTGTGCTGTAGGATCTCTAATGAACGTCATATGAACGTGAAGCTAGTTCAGAAATAAAAATTATTTGAATAATCATTTGAAGTTTTCATTTTTTTTTTATCTTCCGCCATGGACTTGTTAAATATACAATACTTCCCTTCCTATGGACTTCCCAGATTAGCCTTGGTAGTAGTTAATTTTGAGAGTTTGTTAATTAGACGTCTCTAACCAAAAAAGTGTTAATACCATTACGAAGAGGGAAATTAGTTCTAGTATTCTGTTTGATAACCTTGGCAAAAAACAGGAAATTCTAAGAAGGAAATCGAAAATATACTTCTTACAGCATTCCTGGACTCTACATTAATATTCTGCATACTACAATGGCAAGAGTTGTGAATATAAACTTATTTTCCCCACGCAGACTTTACTAAAACTTGTAGAGCGTTTTTTAATAAAGGCGGCTACGTAGATAAAAAAGAGTATTTGTTGGTGTCTCTTTCCATTTTAATTTTCCATATTATGCTTAAATAATTTATCTGAATTGAATGTATTTTATTTATATTTTAATATTTAGGTTTTAAGTTTACATTTGTATTGGTTATTATTTATACAAAAAGTGTTAAACATATTTTAGAGGATATTTTAAAATGGATATTTTAATTTGAACCTATTCCCCCCATGCATTTTAACCTTAATTTAATCTTTCAAGTATTTTATATTAGTAATAATTTTTTAGATTAAAAAATAAATTTTAAAACAAAATGGTAACAATAATTTAATTGAAAATAATAAACCAACATATTTATATTATCAAATTTATTAACCATAAGGTTGTCTTATTTCATTAAAATGACAATGACACCAATGTGATGGTGTTAAGATTGTCTTATTACTATAAAGAGATATAAACAATTATTACTTATAACTGTAATGTTTTCAAAACATCACTCCCCGTGGATTCCTGAAATGGTAAGAATTTGGACATATTAAAAATCTTTTACTAACCATGGAGACTTATGCCATATCCCGATCCATAATATAGAATGACTCATTCTTCATGGAAAATGTATTAACATAATTATTCTTTAAAACGAGTTAATTACTGTAAAACTATATGCGTATTCAGAGATAGTTTTCTTTCAAGTAAAAATTATTAATATTTAATAAAATTGTATCCGCCCTTGCCATAATTGTAAATAATGTAAAAATAAATATGGCATTTCTTATTAAGAAATATCTCAGGCATGGCCTATTGTGATGCTTACTTTTACCTTGGTTGAACCTGCAGAATCAGATTCATCGAAAAATGGAATATATTGTTAATCAGTGTACAACGATATATCTAATGCATCTCTTGAGGACGCGGTGTTTGAAGAGAAGAAACCCTTCTGGCCAAAATTTAACATTAAATACCAAATCCGACCTAATACCGAGGTGATTTCAATGCACAGGAAGACAGGGAGGAGTACAGAACATGTTTGCTAGATAGCGTAGCAGACTTGATATGACCAATTATAATGGTATATGAACTGTAGACATTGTAGTGCTTACGAAAGAAATTTATTAACACTAAACTGATTGATTTCATACAAAGCGATCTTTGTAAAGAATCTTTTAGGTATTTGAAACTAAGAAACTAAAAATCTTCTGTTACTACTGTAAGTCTATGATACTCCTTAGAGGTAGTGTTCTAGTGATGGAGAAATAAACTAACTGTTTAGAGTCGTTCATAAGAGGTATAATAACTAGTAAAAAGTAAAGAACTTTTTTCAGGAAAATAACACACAGTGTTGCAAATTTAATCTGTAATTTGTGTCAAAATGGGAACACAAGAATCATGCTAAAACCTTTTGAGTTGTCTTTTTGGGTTCTATAGGTTTCAGGACAGAAGACGCCACATCAGAAGCACCTGAACACAAATTCATCACAATAGACAAGATGGTTCAAATGGACCAAGACGGCTTGGACTTTGCTCCCGAACATCTCTGTGATGTAGTGGGTTCAGGCTTTAATAATTTGTAATTTGCAACTTTATTTGTATTCTTCTGGAAGATTAGTTTTCCAAACTATTCCTAAATCGCTAGAACATGGTAATAAAAAGGAAACACAGAGGCTTGCAGTAAGCTAATTTCTAATATCAAAAAGATTACTTACAAGCTTTGCTTTATTTGAAATCGATCAAAGGAAATAAGATTTCTTTGCTTTAGAGTAATGGAATCACAGACTCAACTGTACAAGTTGTGACAACTAAGAGAAGTGCGCCCTTCTCTGTAATTTGCGTAAATTTAATAAGGTCCAACCAAATGTATAATGAACAGTTGAAGCAATCTTTTGCTCAGTAAGATGAAGTTAAAAAGAGGTGCAGGTTTGTTCCTTAAGAAGGGAATAATTTAGTTCACAAGTTCGCTATATGGCTGCGTTGAGCCCTTATGGATTAGGTAGAGTATGCGCGTCTGGCAGGATAATTAGCTACCTCTCCTATTCCCGTCCATAATGAAGCTAACAGCTGTTGAACTGGCCAATGGCCCTCGCCCTTCCCGGGTAGGGGCTGAGTCTTGTCATCTAATGTAGACAACTCATCCTCGTCCTCCATGGTTAACAGGTGTTGTAAGTCGAGTTGGTCATTCTCTACATGAAACACTGATCGCGAATCCACATCGGGGGCAGCTACAGATTTCCAAAGTCTATGAAGATGATTGTTCAACATGAGAGGAGGGGGAATAGCGAAAGAGAGAGTGAGAGGAGGGAGGAAGGGAGAGGGAGATAGAGAGAGTGAGAGTAGGGAGGAACGGAGAGGGAGAGAGAGAGAGAGAGAGAGAGAGAGAGAGAGAGAGAGAGAGAGAGAGAGAGAGAGAGAGAGAGAGAGAGATAGAGAGAGAGAGAGAGAGAGAGAGAGATACAGAGAGCGAGAGAGAGAGAGAGAGAGAGAGAGAGAGAGAGAGAGAGAGAGAGAGAGAGAGAGAGAGAGAGAGAGAGAGAGAGAGAGAGAGAGAGAGAGAGAGAGAGAGAGAGAGAGAGAGAGAGAGAGAGAGAGGGAGAGCGTGTACGAGGAGGAGAGGGGGACCTTGGCCTACTGAGGTAAGTACAAGCTGCTAGAAAGTGGTGCCCCTCTCAGGTGGTCCATGTCCCAGGAGGTTCACGGCCATCTCTGGGTCAAGTTCAAGTCCTTCCTCCTCCATAGCCTCTATCGTAGTCAGTCCTACCTCCCGCTACACTTCACATCCTATACTATCATCTTCCTCCTTTCCTATAGTAATATATACTTATCCGCCAACACACCTTAGGCAAGCCTCTGTGATCAATAGCTTTTCGGAGGGGAGAAAATGTTCACTTTATGTTGATAATTTTTAGTAGCGACAAAGTAATTTTGCCCAGAAATTTTCAACATCATTGTCACACTATATTTTTTATTAGGGGCCAATTTTGTCTATTTCTTGCCTTATGTATAAGAGTCCAGTTACCTTATGTAATATGCGGGGACAACAATACTTGCCTCGACACCTGCAAAACCCCTACTTCTGATGTTGGCAAGAACTATGAGAACTATCTCAACCTTACAGAAGCTAATCCCGTATACGGATTTTGGTGCTGTAATAATCATTATTTTTTACACATTATCCGGTTGCTACTTATCTACTGCAGCCTCAAGAAGAAGCTCCATCCATTAACGAAGATAACACCATATATAGTGAATAGCTAACACCCTCCATATTTTAGGGAACCTGCAAACACCCTTCTTCTCTGCTAAAGTGGGAACTTGGAGAACAATTTCCTACCGTTACAGGAGGTACCAACCTATACATTTTAGGAACCCTGCAAACACCCTTCTCCTCTGCTGAAGTGGGCACTTGGAGGACAAGTTCCCACCATTGCAGGAGGTGCCAGCCTATACATTTTAGGAACCCTGCAAACACCCTTCTCTGCTGAAGTTGGAACTTGGAGAACAAGTACCTACCATTACAGGAGGTACCAACCTATACATTTTAGGGACCATGCAAACACCCTTCTCTGCTGAAGTTGGAACTTGGAGAACAAGTACCTACCATTACAGGAGGTACCAACCTATACATTTTAAGGACCCTGAAAATATCCATCTTCCCTGCTGAAGTGGGAACTTGGAGAACAGGTTCCTACCGTTACAGAAGGTTCCAGCCTTTACATTTAAGAGACCCTACAAACACCCTTATAATCGCTGAAGTAGGGGCATACCCCCTACTCATACCCTTTACCTATGCATGCACCTACTTCTTCAAGGAGGACTTCGGGAACAAGCACCATAGCTGAAGTTAAAAACCTTGTGGCTTTCTCTCATCTATAATCGTCCATTTCTTATGATAAGATAGTTAACCTTCGTCTTTGCATTTGCCATAGTTGCTGAGTTCTAACGTTCTAATTTTGATCTGGTAAATTAACAAGTTATTGCGCTGATCTGAGGATAAACATATAATTACTATGAAATCGCTGTATAATCACAAATATTTAAAATGGATACGGTAGACGAAAATATGTAAATTCTTTTGTTTTTTTGGACTTGGGAACCAATATGTACGTAAACGAATTTTTTACTTTAAATGAAGCCAGTGGTACATACCTGTCATTTAAATGCAATTATGTAAAAAGTCCTGTTGTTAACGGTTATATTTACCGAATGAGACTTGGAGATTGTTGATGAAAACGTGTCCTCCTTTTGCATCTCGAGTGGGGATAAAAAAAAGAATCAGAGGACAGCTTTTTCATAGTGGTCGTAAAAAAGTGGGATCAACTTTTGAGATTGGTCCGGGAGACAATGCTCATCAATCACTTGGAGTGAAATCGGTGTGAGTTAAAGGTGAGGGCCTATTGGGAGCAGTTTTGCCAACCCCTTCACTGAATTCATCAGCTGACGGGCACAGTCCTTCAAGATTGGCCGTAAATCCTTCAGAGAGGTGTTAGCCGACAGACCACTTACCCAGAGCAGAGAAATCGCACTCCGAAACCAGTGTTAAAGCCCCCTTGGGAAGCTGAGCTCAAAGAAAGTCCATAGTTCGTGCCGAATGTCTCCGGAGATATCCCACGTGCCCCATTTCGTCCGGCCACGATCCTCCCATCAATTTTGTGAAGCTACAGGATCCCTCAAATAGTGACTATTGTAAAACAATATGACAATAGTTCTAAACGAATGAAATGACCGAAAGTAATTGGAGAAAACAAATTGATAAAAGTTGTAGGGAAAATATAGCCACATCCTTTTCGGGTATGTACTCATGACGCGATTTTCGGAAAATTTCCTCCAATGTCCTCCAATGAGTGAAAACATTCATCCTACCTAGGAGATGACGAAGACGAGGTCCGTTGAAATTATATAGATATATAAGTCACGCAAAACTAAAATCAAGTAACTTTTTAAATCAGACAGGAGGGGTTTAGAGGGGGAGAATTTCGAAATTTCTCCGTTATCATAAATCCGACTGAAAAGGAGTATAGAATTAATCTTATCGTAAATTTAATTTCCTATAGCTGTTGTTATATACATATTTTCTCTATCAGTAATATTAAACGAGATATTTGGATTTTATTTTAGTACACAACATTCAGAAAACCCTCACTCCTACTCATGTCATATTAACAATAAGCTGTTATATCATAAACCAAATTATGCTATGTGTAAATAATACATATTATTCCACCAATTAGATTATAAAAATGTTACGCTCTGGTCTAGAAAATTTTTATTTGATCTATAGCAAACTCGATATTAAACCGGTTCAGTCAAAACTAAATATCATATTTATTTTTGATGAAGTTGAGCCTGGAATAATGGAGGTTTAGAGGGACGGGGAATTCGAAAATTCATAATATTTTTGTTATTATATATTGGATAGTGAAATGTTATAGTACCAATCTTGTTACTACAACTATGCTCTACGGTTGTAGTTCTATGTATTTTTTCGTAAATACAAATAGAGCTATTCGTACTATCTTCTTTTTTACGCTTTCAGCAACCCCCTTCCTAACCTCTCCCTTCTACTTATTTGATTTTTACATAGAAATAGGAAATATGTTATGATATGACATCACAAGTGTGCTGTATCAGCACGTGGGATATTTGCTTAGTTTCGGCAGCCCCTGCGTGACGGACTTTATTTTTCATTATTTATGTTGGTACTTAGTGAGAGCTCTACCTTAGGGCTTAGACATTCTCTGCTTTTATTTAAGCCTAAGGGAGTGGCTGGTCGTTGAACTTATTTGCGACCGAGATTCAACTCGAGTAAGTTGCACTACATTTCATTTTGCTCCAGGCTAAACGAGTTTCGTGCTCAAGAGAAAATTGAGTAGCACTTAAATAAGGAACTGGGCAACTCAGTTCTCTTATATCACAAGTCAGGTGACCTCGTGTTCTTCCGACACATATTGTTCAGTATGCTTCAAGCCTTCACCTCATACAGAGACTTTTTCTGAGGTGCGCAAAAATTTATTTTTAACTAATCTATTATAAAGGGACGCGTATCCTTCAAAATTACGTAAAAGATTTTCTAAACAAGAAGCCTTGGAACTTGGATGACGGTTCTGTTTGATCGCTGTGCAACCTTGAGTGACCAGAAGATGTTTTTCACTTCCTTGCAGTCCGCCCTATTCTCAGTAGAGATTTTTTTGGGAATAACTCACTGGCCGAAAACCAAGTCTGAAAAATATTAAATGGAGAGGATTATTCCTTGATTTACTATTATTTAAATAGAGCATTATTTTTTAGGAGGATTATTTTCTGATTGTATTCTTTTTGGTGGTTTTCTTTTTCCACTCTTCATTTTTTGTAAAGTTGATTCGGGGGCAAGTTCAGCGTTAGTAGTCAAGGTCTTACAACAGCAGGGTAAAGTAAGGGATTCGGGTTCAGAGGGTGCTGGATTTAGTGGTCCTGGTATATTAATATTTTTTCTTGTAGAACCTTTTGGAACAATACAAAAAAATAAAATATAAATATAAAAAAATAACAAAATTAATCTTTTTAGCTATTTCAAAACAATAATATTTGAAAAAGTAAATTCATAATTGCAAGATTTATCTTGTTGTTTGTCATTTTACACGCTTTTATTGTGAAATAATTAAACAAAATTACGTAAAGTTATACTTTTCATATTTCGAGAATCGTTAAAGGTTAAATAAAACATTGCATCATTTGATCATACCAAAAACTAAAGACAATTACTTAGTGCTAAAATAAAGATAATTAAAACTTGTAGGAAGAGAACTACAAACCTGTTTATTTTAATTGGAATAGGAGCGCAGTACAATCAAAAACCTTTTCCACTAAAATCATATGCAGCTTCCAAAAAAAATTGAATTATTATCAGTGACACAAAAAAAAGCACGACTAACAATTTGGCATAATGGCAGCTGCTTCTTCTGCAAAGGTGGAGCATAGTTCCATCGTTACCAACGCGATTGCAGAACACACAACGGAGGTACCCGATTTGCTCCAGACTACCAGGTTTTACCCTACTCTCCCCTACATGATATTCATGATTTACTAATTTAAAAAAAAAAGAATAAAAAAACAATTAACTGTTTTACAATGAATTATATACATTTTAATTTGCGATTTAAGTTTAGTTTTTTGAGTAAAAACCGACTTTTAAGATGGTATTGAAATGTCCTGATTCAAATTTTGTAGTGAAAATATTGAAGGCTTGTAACCATCAGTCTGTCCAAGAAGATGTTCTATTGTATAACAGGCGGAACTAGGAAAAAAATCAAAAGGGGCTTGATATCATTCAGAAGAACATGCCAGGCTGTACATTTGTTTCTGGTAAGAATGTAAGACAAGTAGTTCTTTCAATTGATATTAATTACAATTTCCTTATTAATTAATGAATCAGAAGGTCCTATCGAGTGAGACGATCAGTAACAAGGCTGGACGATTTCATGTCACCATGAATTGTCTATAACACAAACAGCTTTCTAATATTGGAGATCCTTTGTTTGCTTGCTTCCACCGACAAAGAGAACCTTTCAACACAGTCTGTGGAAATCGACCCAATTGCTGCAACAAGTCTTTGATCAGAGCCGTTTAGGTTTTACATAAGCCGACGCGATCCCCTATTTTTCTTGAGTCAACAACCCCTCAGCAACCTATATGAGAGTGATGGCCTCACAATGAGCTCTTTATTGTAACCTAATTTACAATGATTGCACCCCTGTATAGATAATTACAATGGCTAAATTCATAAGGTGATATTACAGGATCTAATCCGATTGAAGAGGAATAAAGAGAGGTTGTATTATTGAGCCAACGTTTTGTTTTGCGGCCGGCTTTAGCAAGTCAGTGAGTCACCATCCCCTACGAATTATTAGATGAAACTTTTACAAGACGTTTATCTGTTAGAAATTGGAACTCGCGGTTATTTAATTACTCATAAGAATAATAACAAATACGTTTAAAAATCACTAAAATTATAAAGAATAATCACTGAAATTTCTAAGGATAACATTAAATCTCCTAAGAATAATTACTAATACACCTATTGATGGCCACTAAGGTTGACCAAATAAGGATGACCAGTAAAGTGCCCAAGAATAATCACTAACACACCTAAGAATAATCACTAATACTCCTGTGGGTAGCATTAAATCTCTTAAGAATAATTACTAATGCACCTATTGATAGCTGCTAAAGTTAACCGAATAAGAATGAACAGCAATTTCTTGAGGATAACATTAAACCTCCTAAGAATAATTACTAATACACCTATTGATGGCCACTAAGGTTAACCGAATAAGGATGAACAGTAATGTGCCCAAGAATAATCACTAACACACCTAAGAATAATCACTGAGACTCCTAAGGGGAAAATTAAAAATCCTAAAGACAATCACTAATACACCCATTTATAGCTACTAAAGTTAACAGAATAAAAATGAACAGAAATTTCTTGAGGATAACATTAAATCTCCTAAGAATGGGGGCTCAGGTTGGCCGTGCGAGTTAGGGCGTTGGTCTTAATGTCGCGTGGTAGACCTAGAGTGGCGGGTTCAATTCCCGCCCTGGGCAGTAGAAAATTATTTAGTGACAGACTCTTTAAATAAACTCCTTAGGTCCATCCTGGCTAGAAATGGGTGTCAACCTGTAGATAACCCGTCCCGATTACCCATAATAGCATAAAGTGGACGTAAATAATAATAAACAAACACCTAAGAATAATCACTAAAAACCTACGTCTAATTATTAATACAAATAAGGATAAATAATAATACGCCTAAGGATAATCAATAATACATCTAATAGTATTTGCGAATATTCTTATGGATAATCACTAATGCACCTAATAATAATACGAATACGCCTTAGGATAACCAATAATATGCCTAAAGATAATCAATAATACGCTTAAAAATAATCAATAATGAGCATAAGAATAAGCAATAATACACCTAAGGATAATCACTAATACGCCTAAGGATAATCACTAATACGCCTAAGGATAATCAATAATACTTTTAAGGATAATCAATAATACACCTAAGGATAATCAATAATACACCTAAGGATAATCAATAATACTTTTAAGGATAATCAATAATACACCTAAGGATAATCAATAATACACCTAAGGATAATCAATAATACGCCTAAGGATAATCATACGATTACTTAAGAAATTTACAACTAGTGCTTTTTAAAAAAAGTATTATGAACAATGTAAAGTAAGCCCAAAAGTTTTAGCCGAATTGTTGAATTGGCATAATCACTCATTTTTTTTAATAAACAAGGCTCGTTCTCGGAGCTTTGAAAGCACCAAGGATGTTGTCACCAGAGACCTATTTAAACTTTTGGGAATCAAAATTCAAAAAAGCATTTGGATAGCACCGCTTCTTTGAGGGCAGCCTTAAGGTAAATCGGTGGCAGAGAATGATAATAAGAAAAAATAAAGGGATAGAGTGCTTCTTGTGAGTGTGTGTGTGTGTGTGTGTGTGTGTGTGTGTGTGTGAGTGAGAGAGAGAAAGAGAGAGAGAGAGAGAGAGAGAGAGAGAGAGAGAGAGAGAGAGAGAGAGACCCATTTATAACATTGTGAAGATTAATCGATTAATTATATTTTCATAGATATAAGTAATAGAACTTGAAAGTTCTATCCTATTACATCATAGAACCTATAGTATGAGATATTATTACAAAGGTCGGCTTAAATACAAAGTGACAGGCATTAACAGAAATTAATGATTACACCAGTCATTTTTAAAGGTTCCTTATTTGTATATAAAATAGTTGTCCTTTCACTATTAGAAAGGCGTTTTGCCCCTAAGTGGAGAAATGGAATTTCTTATCCGATTAACTGGACCCACCAGAAATTATCGTCTTCATTTTCGTGCTTTCAAAGAGTATAATGGAAACATGAGAGCTCAATTGAGTGGTAAATTTATTACACCCATTTAATGCATTCCTAAGGGAGAGTCTATAGGTAGCATTTTTTAATGTAAGTTGTTCTTAGTTTTATTAAAGTATTCCACTTACTTCTTCAAGATAACATTTGAAATATTGTCCGTTTTAAGTATAATATAATTTAAGAATTAAATCTAATATACTTTCTCTCGTAC
This sequence comes from Riptortus pedestris, assembly GCA_019009955.1. Lineage (NCBI taxonomy): Eukaryota > Metazoa > Arthropoda > Insecta > Hemiptera > Alydidae > Riptortus > Riptortus pedestris. The sequence continues at coordinate 113,222,450 of CM032231.1, read as the reverse complement.
TCACATATCAATGAGCCAATATATAACCTTATGTCCAATTTCAAGAGAAATTAATTATGAAATCAGTAATTCATAGAGTTTTCTTTGGACTTTTGCTTTGTGATAAGTGGATAAATCTGTGTGCTGAATTATGACTCAACGTCCTTGATGCCCTTATTTTTGGTTTACTGTTTATTAACTCCAACATGTAAAACAGAGGGTTATGATCGTTCTGGAATATTAACGAAGGAGTAAAACACAAAATCACTTATATCTCCGTTAATAAGCGTCGGATTGAAACATTTAAATAAACAATTTTATCAACAAAGTAATGTATAACGAATATTTTCACCCAATATTTGTATTTTTTTTTACAACCTCCTGTTAATCGCACTCTCACTCATGAGATTATTCCTTGAGGCAACTTGTATCACTGAATATCGTATCTCATGATCAGTTTAAACTCGTAGCCCTGGTTAGGCCTATTATTAGAAGAAAAAAAAAGATAAATAAATAAAACAAGAGATTATAACATCAGTTAGTCAGTCTAGTGAAGGGGAAATCTGCCTATTTGCATCTTTAGTTATAAAGAAATTCATCTATTCAATTCTACAAATTAACAATTAGAATGTGTAAAAACTATATACATATTAAGTTATTAAAAATGGGTTTAGTCTTAGTTTTAAAAATTTTCAGTTTGGATGACTTTTTAGCAGATTTCTATTGAGGTCGAAAAATTTCTTCAAATGTCCATCGATCCTACCCAGGAGATGACGAAAATGAGGTCCGTTCAAAATTATATATATATATATATATATATATATATATATATATATATATATATATTTGTCTGTTAACACTCTAGCGGTCCCAATGTTTGTTCAATTGGAACCAAACTCGGTATTTAACCATTTTATGTAAAAAGGAAGATCAAATTCGTTAACGGCTAAAATCTGACCAGTGGGAGGGGAGGGGGGTTTAGAGGAGGGGATTTTCGAAAATTCAAAATATATCCGTTACTATACGTCGGATCGAAAAATTGTATAGAACCAATCTTATTGAAAATTAAATTTACATAAATATTGTTCTATACATTTATTATCTATCCTAAATATTAACCGAGATATTGGCATTTTTATTAAATGTAACGAGCTATGGTTTCCGCCGAAAGCTAGTTCGGCCGTTTCCATAACTGATCGGCACTCGTATGGAGATTTCTTTATTGTATAACTTTACGTTGGAAATCTGCTTAGTTTACGCAGCCCCTGCGTGACGGACTCTTTTTAATGCCGATAAAGTACTACTATATTGTCGCTATTTGATATTGATAATTTTTGAATTGACGTTTCGAATTCTAAGCAATCCTACGTGGAAATGCGGCTTCCGAATGCCTAAATAGTTTTAGGCACTGAAATATCCTTCGAACCGTTTTTCGTAGTTGGAGCCGTTTTTGAGCAACAGGTGGACAGATATAAAAGGACAAAATGGCTTACAGACAGCGTTAAACAAGCATATGCAATTTAAGAAAACCCTATGGTTCCTCTTTGGTAGAAATTGTATTAATAAATGTCTACTTACATGACATATTTATTAAATCTAATTACAGACTTAAATTTTTAAAGTGCTCGTTTGTTGCGACTGTCCCTTCCTCACTGGGCTATTCGTTGGTACTGAGATACCCGAAATAGGTCACGTCAGCTGACTACAATAATATAATATATACCAAATATGCTGTAATACCTGTAATAGAACTTATATTAGTTATTCCTCGCAGCTGCTGAATAAAAGGTTAAAGCAACATATAAAAAGTATTGAAAATAATGAAAATAAAAGTGCTTTGACGGATCATTCCACTACCAAGAAACACACTTCAATTTTGAAAAAGGTCAACTAAGGATAAATAAATAAATAATGCTTAACGAAAAATATAAGAGAATATTCACATAATAAAAAATAGAAATAAAAGCAGTAAACAAAAAACAGAAATTAAATACATTAATCATATATCCTATAACATTTTATATTAAAATAATTTATTTTAAAGCATGACGCGTAATAATTTAGTTCAATGTTGATGTCTAAATAATCGATCTGCCTACTTAAAATTGCTTCGGGAATCTCAGTATCAAGGACCTTCCCAGTGAGGAAGAGACTGTCGCATAGGAACGTAAGAGGGAACGAGCACTTGAGAAATGTAAGTAGCAACTATAATTCAATTTAACAAATATAAAGTAGGCACTTATCAATACAATATATAGCAAAGATAACAAGGTTTTGTTAAATTAATGTTATTATTTTTGTTGAAAAGCGAAAGCCCCTGCAGAGGTGGTGTGTAATCCACAAAACATGTAGGGCAATATCAATAAAGTTTGCGGGGGGAAAATGTATTTTGTTGGTGACCCTTGCCATGAAACTATGAAGAATATATAAGTATATATGTATGTATATGTATATATATATATATATATATATATATATATATATATATATATATGTGTGTGTGTGTGTGTGTGTGTGTGTGTGTGTGTTTTAATATAATATGTTTTGTGTACTTGTATATTTGTTGAGCTCTTTATGAACTTTTTAGAATATATGTAAGGTAAATATTTATTTTTTTACCTTTATTTATAAATTTATATTTTTTTATTATATTTTGTTTAATATTTTTTATTTTATTTCCCTATTATCTAACGAGACTCTTTTTTCTTTTTGGATTTCCTCACTTTTTAGTTTTTGTAATTAGTTCTGGATTCCACCTTTTATTTGTTCCTTTGTTGTGTTCGATTTCTGTTTTTGTGTTACGTTTCTGTTTTTCGTTTCATTTCTATTTTCTGTTACATTTTGGTTTTCTATTTCTGTTTTATGTTCCATGTCCGTTTTTGGTATTCCATTTTGTTTTTGTTCCATCTCTGTTTTTGTGTTGCACTTCTGTTTCGTGTTTTCCATTTTGTTTTTGTATTTCATTTCTGTTTTTTGTTTCCCATCTTGTATTTTTGTTCCATTTCTATTTTTCGTTTCAATTCTGTTTTGTGTTCCAATTTTTTCTTCTATTTCTGTTTTTTGTTTCCCATCTTGTATTTTTGATCCATTTCTATTTTTCGTTTCAATTCTGTTTTGTGTTCCAATTTTGTCTTCTATTTCTGTTTTTTGTTTCCCATCTTGTATTTTTGATCCATTTCTATTTTTCGTTTCAATTCTGTTTTGTGTTCCAATTTTGTCTTCTATTTCTGTTTTTTGTTTCCCATCTTGTATTTTTGATCCATTTCTATTTTTCGTTTCAATTCTGTTTTGTGTTCCAATTTTGTCTTCTATTTCTGTTTTTTGTTTCCCATCTTGTATTTTTGATCCATTTCTATTTTTCGTTTCAATTCTGTTTTGTGTTCCAATTTTGTCTTCTATTTCTGTTTTTTGTTAAATTCTGTTTTTGGTTTCCATCTCTGCTCTGTATTGAATTTCTGTTTTTCGTGATCAATTTCTGGTGTGTTATTTTCGTTTTAATTAATTTTCTTTGATTTTTAAGTTTAATTATTTGTTTTTATAACGGGTTTTTTTTTTTCTGAGCAACATCACCAAAGCTGCGAAGCTCCAAATAAGTAAAATGTTATAAAATATATTAAAGAAAATTTAATAGGATAGTGGACACTCTTAATTATAAGTAAAGTAGATTGAAGGCGGAATAATTTAGTTCGGTTTTCCAAGGTTTCTCTCTGATCAACGCTTACTTTATTGGAGTGTTGTGGGGGGGGGGGCTAAGTATAGTGTTCCAATGCCCTCAACAAGTAACTTAAACAAAAAGAAAATAAAGTTCCTTTCTGACCAGAGTTTGAGAGAGAACTATAGACGGGAGTAGAGGAGAAAGTAGATTCCAAGCAAATGACTATCCTGCTAGTAGATGTGCTGGTGGAGTTTCTCCTATCCTCCCAGCCAGCTGTTCCATTGTACAGCTGGTATCTGGTTGTCAGGGTTACGGCAGGGGATCTCATCAGCCGTTGGCACCAGCTAGAAACTGGATGAATCTTCAAGGCATTCGAATGCTAGAAGTTCCTATTATTATATTTTCTTTTGGTTTTTTTGGACAAGCTCCTTCAGTTGAGTACATGTGTGTTTTTCTAATCCACCTTATTTGAGTGACCACAGTCGAGTCATGTATGTTTTTGTTATTAAGTGTTGGAAGAATATAGTAAGACATTAAACCAGTACTCTATAGTTTTTGTGAGGCTCAATTAGCCATGTCAGTTTAGGGTTTGGCCTACATTTCGCCCAATTACTTAGTTGAAAATTAAAAGACGTATTTCCACAAAGACATTTGAGGATTCAAGCTGAATTAAAATGACGTTATTTAATCATAAATTTGCTTAAATTTGTTTCTATATTAAAGGGATGTTTACTTTTATTTATTGCTCACAAGGATTTTCCTTATAGCAAGGAGTAAGCCTTACATAATAAAGTTAGTTTTTCTGTGTTAATAGCTGTTATAATATATATATATATATATATATATATATATATATATATATATAATTAGTGAATTGTATAGAATTGAGTGAACTGACTATAGTTTACATTTCTAGAAAAATACTAATAATTGTCATTATATTAGCAGATTTCCCTTCAGGGAAATCAGCTATTGAGGTCGTACTCATGACGCGAGTTTCGAAAAATTTCTTCAAATGTCCATCGATCCTACCCAGGAGATGACGAAAATGAGGTCCGTTCAAAATTATATATATATATATATATATATATATATATATATATATATATATATAAAATTGTAACCTCTGTCTGTACATTGATTTTTTTCACTAACTTTCTCTATAACTTTTCTTTTCTCATGTTATAGACACCACAACTGCATTTTGTTTCTTTTGTGTCTGTTTGTTTGTTTGTTTATTTGTTTGTTTGTTTGTTTATTTGTTTGTTTGTTTGTTACCTTTTCACGCATAAACGGCTGAACCGAATTTTATGAAACTTGGTATGTATATTACTACTAGCCCAACTTAGACTTTAGGCTATATTAATATTCTCTAAGACGAACAGGAGTGGGGGTTATAAGGGAGGCTTGAAATTAAAAATAGCGATATTTCGTTTCCTATTGCTTCTTCAGCAAATATGCACATAACAAAAGTTGTTTATTTTGTAATTTAGAGTAACTTTTGTTATATGCACTTTTGCCGTATACGGAAGTATAAATGAGATACGCTATAAACTAAAGCGGGAGTCCACAATTTTATTTGGCACTAAAGGCTCAACCGAATTAAACCAAACTCGGTATGTGAATTAGTACTAACGCCTTCATTACAATAAGCTATACTAAGATTTCTAGGGACGGGCAGGAGTGGGGGTTATAAGGAAGGCCTGAAATTAATAATAGTGATATTTCGTTTCCTATTAGGGTTTCGGCAAATATGTACATAACAAAAGTTGTTTATTTTGTTATTTAGAGAAACTTTTGTTATATACAATATCGTCGTATACCGAAGTATAAAGGCGTTATACGCTAAACATTATAGCGGGAGCCAACAATTTTATTTGGCACAAAAGACTCAACCGAACTAAATAAAACACTGGGTATGTGCATTAGCACTAACACCTTCCTTATAATAAGCCATACTAACATTTCTAGGAACGGGCAGGAGTGGCGGTTATAAGGGAGGCCTGAATTTACAAATTTTTTTATTAACAAATCCACAAAAACGACGGGTATTAACTCTAAACACTGGGACGGGTAAATGTTAAAATATTGTGCAAAGTAAAGCCTTGCCAAAAAAAACCATCACCATTCAGCCTCAAATCAATTCCCGGGCGAAGCCGGGTATATGAGCTAGTATATATATAAAATTGTAACCTCTGTCTGTACATTGATTTTTTTTCGCGAAATTGCACGATAACTTTTCGTTTCACATGTCATAGACACCATAACTGCATTTTGTTTCTTTGGTGTCTGTTTGTTTGTTTATTTGTTTGTTTGTTTGTTACCTTTTCACGCATAAACGGCTGAACCGAATTTTATGAAACTTGGTATGTATATTACAACTAACCCAACTTAGACTTTAGGCTATATTAATATCCTCTGAGACAAACAGGAGTGGGGGTTATAAGGGAGGCCAGAAATTAAAAATAGCGATATTTCGTTTCCTATTGCTTTTTCAGCAAATATGCTCATAACAAAAGTTGTTTATTTTGTAATTTAGAGTAACCTTTGTTATATGCACTTTTGCCGTATACGGAAGTATAAATGAGTTATACGCTAAAAACTATAGCGGAAGTCCACAATTTTACTTGGCACAAAAGACTCAACCGAACTAAACCAAACTCGGTATGTGAATTAGTATTAACGACTTCCTCATAATAAGCCATACTAACATTTCTAGGGACGGGCAGGAGTGAGGGTTATAAGGGAGGCCTGAAACTAAAAATAGCGATATTTCGTTTCTTATTGCTTTTTCAGCAAATATGTACATAACAAACGTTGTTTATTTTGTTATTTAGAGAAACTTTTTTTATATACACTATCATCGTATACGGAAGTATAAAGGCGTTATACGCTAAACATTATAGCGGGAGACAACAATTATATTTGGCACAAAAGACTCAACCGAACTAAACCAAACTTGGTATGTGAATTAGTACTAATGCCATCCTTATAATAAACCCTACTAACATTTCTAGGAACGTCAATCACCATTCAGCCTCAAATCAATTCCCGGGCGAAGCCGGGTATCTGAGCTAGTATATATATATATATATATATATATATATATATATATATATATATATATATATATATATATTTGTCTGTTAACGCTCTAGCGGTCGCAATTTTCGTTTGATCGTTATCAAACTCGATATTTAAACGTTTTATGAAAAAATAAAGATCAAGTTCGTTAATGGCTGAAATCGGACCAGTGGGGGGGGGGGGGTTTAGAGGGGAGGATTTTCGAAAATTCGTAATATCTCCGTTACTATACGTCAGATCGAAAAAGTATATAGAATCATTCTTATTGCAAATTAAATTTACTATAAATAATGTTTTATACAGTTATTCTGTATCTTGAATATTAACCGAGATATTTGCATTTTTCTGTTTTCAGCATCTGAGATGAGCATCGGGTCTAGTCGTGAGTTTCCGTCAAGAGTTAGTTCGGGCCGTTCCCGTAACTGTTTGACTCTCTATTCTGAAATTTCTCTATTGCAAAACTTCACGTGGGAAATCTGTTTAGTTTACGCAGCCCCTGCGTGACGGACTTTTTTATTATCGTGCCTAATATTGAAAAATTATATTTTCAACATAAACTTATCATTATCTTGGTTCCTGTTCTCTTACTAATACATAGGTTTAACAGTACTAAATAAAAAAAAAACAATTAAGAGAAGAAGAGAAATTTGACAATGTTAACTCAGATAATCTTATAAAATTATCTGAGTTTAAAGGGATGTTAGTGTCCCAGCTTTATTCAGTCCATAGCTAGCATAAAATTACAAATCATTGACATTCGGTTGTACAGTCAGCTGTTCATGATATATTCAGCAAAATAATATTACTTTTTTGGCGATCAGATTAGAATACGCTAAAAGTAGGTGACCTATCCATGAATCTTGTGGGAATGATTTCGTCTCTTCTATTCTTACGTCTCCTGATATATAATAATAACAATTCAACGCAGAACTTATTTTTAATGACATCTGATTTATCACGTCAAAGTGCTTGTGACTCGTTTAAACTAGTACCTGGTTATACACGTCTATAAGGTTCAAGAAGTCAAACTATTCCCCTTTGAGGCCCCTTTGGCCGACGTCCTGGATAAATTGTTTAAGGGCGGAAAATAATGTAAAATCGGTGCTTGGTAGTATACTCATACTGTGTATATACACAAATGACGGGGCTTAGATTAGCCATGTGAGTTAATGCGTTGACTTTAATTTCACATTAATTCCTGGGCAAAGGAATTTATTTACTTACTTAATTCACTAAATAAAATCCATAGTCTCACCCTTGCAAGAAAATGGTGGTAACCTGTAGATAACCCATCCCAATTAGCCTTAATTGCAAAAACGTTGGACGTTAAGAAATAATTTAACTTAACACACATGCCAGTAAATAGATTCCATTGATTTCATGGACAGCATTTGCTGTGAGTACCTTCTCAGAAGAAACCTTGCATCAAATTTGGATGGCAAAGCTCTAGGCTAGAAACGCTTCTGAAGCCAGTTGCGGCCTATCCTGTGCACAAAAAATTATTTCTCTGGAAATAAAAAAATAAATAATGATTATTAAATATTCAGGATTATCTGTCTTCTAGTATGTGAGTGTAAGGACGAAATTGTATATTTTACTTACACAGGGACTATTCCACGATTTTGATCAAGTATATTATATTTTTTTTTTTTTTGGTAGTGGTATTTTGGTGATTTGCATGAGCTAACCAACTTGACGATATTGCAAACAGTGACATTTATAATAATATATAATATAATCAAAGGTCGTCGGCCTTATAATAAATTTAACGAACGTGTGCAACATTTATAGAACATATAAAGAGGAAATAATACAAAATAACACACTTTTATTCATTCATCCGGCTCTGAACACTGAGTAAATCCACAGATTTAATCTATAAAAGAAGAGAGAGCTGAGTCTACTGGGTATTCCTCTTTGTAGTAAGAAAATGATAGTAAGTTTAATAAATGTTTTCAGAAAAATTATTTTATTCGAAGAGCCTATCGATTATTAAATACCTATTGCCAGTTTGGAAATCGATCCAGGATCTGACTCGAAGCTCAGTGAAAACATTAAGACCTATGTCTTCACTCATAAGGTTGGCCCAAAATTCTCACGGACCATCCTAGCATTGTTACCAATCCCACCTTCCATGATAATTTTCACCATATATATTTAATTCCAATTTGAACCAGGTGTACTTAGTAAACTGGTTCAACCTATCAAGGGGGGCTCAGGTGAGCCATGTGAGTTAAAGCGTTGACCTTAACCTCTCATAGTAAACCTAGAGTGGCGAGTTCGATTCTCGCCTGGGCAGAGGAAATTATTTAGTGACGAAATTCATTAAATAACATCCTAAGTCCCAACCTGGCTAGAAAATGGTGGTCACCTGTAGATAACCCGTCCCAATTAGCCTGAATTGCAAAAAGTGGCTGTTTATAAATAATAATAATAATAATAATAACCTATCAAGGGTCGATATTGTCTCAGCCTGAGTCACCATTAAAAACTCGGATAGGTCCAGACATGAGACGATGATTTGCATGACAATAGTTCCAACTCATAGCTACATATTCATGGGGCCGATGCTTTCCACGATAGAAAGTCTCGCACCATTGTCATGGTCCAATGTCGGAATGGTTCTACTGTACTTATTGTAATAAGAAAAATCTGCCCCGCCTCTCCCCAACATTTATCCTAGCATTGTCTGCAAATACCTTTTTATCCAACGAACAATAGTAAGTTGTAGTAGAATGGGCTTCATTTATACGCATTTCTATTGCAGGTTTAGTTTTTAATTCATTCTAAGCTACTTTCATACAGCCCAAGAAGAGTGACCTTAATTTAATTTAATGTTTCACATTTACCGTGGATATTAGCTATTTAACTTCACAAAAATAAAAAAAAGTCCGTCACGCAGGGGCTACATAAACTAAGCAGATTTCCCTCGTGGAGATTATATAATATAATTATTTATTTATTTAGGTGTGTCGCAATTAAAGCGATTCACACATTTTCTTGTTATAATACTAAAAAAGTGAAGATTAATAATAGATAAACCTATATACTGCTAACACAACACCACCGTGAATAAAGACAAACGGTAATAAGAAATTTTTCCCCTGCCGGCGGAAAGCGTCTCAGATGTAAACAAACAGGTCTGCCAACGGAAGCGGAAAGAAAGCAATAACTGAAAGATATCAGAAAACGACATATTAAATTTATTGAAAACTATTTACTATACCTAGTACTGTAAATTATAATGAATCAGAATCATTTCTACCTCAATCTATCAAATTTTAGTTGTCCAAGAATTTAAGATGGGAGGGGGGGTCACAAGAACGTATTTGCATCTATCTATTATAATAAAGGTCTCTGGATAACAATATTTGGTATTTAAGCTTCGAAATATGTGGTTTATTATATAACAGAGTGTTGTTTATGTAACAAGTAGAAGTGGGGGTTTGCAGAGGGCTGAAAACTGAAAAATGCAAATATCTCTAATGCTATAGCTAATTGGGGTTGTATAAATGAGAAACAAAACTCTTTAAAAATCTGAACATTAAATGGAGGACGAACTATCCACTATATAATACTGCAATGAGAGTTGTGTCCTGCAATAGAAGATAGTGTTGAATCTATTAAATTATTAATTAAAAAATTAAACAATTCATTTTTAATATTTTTGATAAATTAGACGTTATCAAAAGGAGAAATAAGACTATAAGTAAGGCGAATCATAAACGGAGAATAATTAGGTTTAGGTATTCGGCAATCACTTATTCATTTAACGTAGCAAACGAATTACCACGAGCAGGGGTATCATACGAAAGCTGCAAAAAGACAGCCACCGAGTTTCGTTTAATGAAATCACTGTCAGATTTGTTATATTAAATTTAAATAACGTGGTTAAATAAAAAAAAAGAAAAAAAAAGTGGATCAGATAAAAAATTCAAGAAGAGAGAGATAATATTTTAAAAGAAAAAAATTTTTTCCCAATTTTTTTATTTATCATGAACATAATATTTTGTTGTGATATTGAGAAGCATCCTGTAAATATATATGTTTAAATTGTTTGTTAATGCCACCATCCAAAATTATTTTTTATCATTACAAAACTCGACATTTGAACTATTAATGTAAAAATGAAAATAAAGTTCTATAATAGCCGAAACGGAAACGCAGGAGAGTGAATTTATTACTGTGGTAAAATATGCAAAACTAAATATCATCTTCATTGGGATTTGAATTGAAATATATTTTATATCCAATCTTTTTGATAATGAAATATTCCATACTTCCCAAACGTTCAAAAATTAAAATGTATTGTATGTACATTTTAGTTTTAAACCACCTGTTTTAATCGTCATTCATAAAAAATAATCCATCCATGTAAAGCCTTATTCAAGCTTAAATGTGCAACGTGACCTGAATAAAAGTTTTAGCCACCCAATACTCTAGTCGTATCAATTTTTATTTGATCATTACCATGTTTGATTTGAGGCAGGTATCATATTAGGTGGAAAGGGAGTTTTGAGAAGCAGTAAAATATAAAACCGTAAACTTCGTTGATTATTATATATATATTATTTTATATGAAACATTTTGTAGATAAGAGTGTATCCTACAATTTATGTTCTATTATATCAATCTTGCTCAAATATTAACGGATTTATTCTTGGTTTTGCATTTTCAGCGTCCAAAAAACTACAAACCTACTCATGCAATGTGAGGAGATAATACCATCACTATGTTATTTCAGTACCTGGAAAATCTGCTTAGTTTACGATACCTTTGCGTAATTTTTCTAAGATATACTACGGCTTAGTTCAATTACTGTATTACAAATATATAGAAAGAAAATAACCCAAGTAAGGCAGTACATTGATAAGAAGAAGATAAACACGACGTCCGAAGTAAAATGGTGAAATCAATGAACTCAGTAGTTTTGATGTTGCTCTAGATCAAATTACTTTGCAATATTTAGTCTGCCTCATTTTGAATGTTTGACTGTTATAACATTACATACTTTACCAATGGGCCTTAGCAAACTTTAAATAACCATCGCATTTAGCCTGTAAAATAGATCTATCGATAGTCTAAAATTATCCATTTTCGAGGCGCTAGATGGTGAAGGAATTATTATCTCAGGTAAGAAAAAAAGGCCTCGTAATCAATTAATTCATTGCACAAGAAGTCCTGAAGGGACACCTGGGGTAGAGTCACAGGGAATCCTTGGTTCCAGTAACATCTTTGTGAAGAGCAGGGCACTGATGATGTATCGTATGCTCTGAAAGCGCCCTGTCGCATAGAATAAACAACTGTGAAGGGACGAGGCCTTTTTTTGCTTACCCGAGAGTCTATAATTAGCAAGATCATAATAAGGCATTAGCAGCAAAAAAAAAAGTAGTTAGCAAAGAGTACAATAGAAATTAGAGATTGGAAGTATTGAATGACTGTAGAGCTCATAGTATATTCATTCATTAGCTTGACACATTAAAAGAACATGGCGAGGCAGCCAAAGAGGTAGAAGGCTAATGATTCATTGATACCTGTGTCAGCACCGTCAGTCACTCCCATAGTAGCGTATGATGACAGCTATCCAGTTGTAAACAGGTTCCCAGTTGAAACATTGTCAATCTCTAGCCTCCTTCTTGCTTCGGAATAACGGAGTGTATTATAAATCCTGACCGTGAATTGAAGTGGATGGTACTAGCGGACTTTCCTTAAGGGAAATCAGCGATTGAGGTTGTTCTCATGACTTGATTTCCGAAAAAATTCCTCCGGAAGGAGACTAGGCCGTTCAAAATTATATATATATGCTCGTTAACAGCTAAAATTGGGACCGCGGGAGGGGATTTTGAAAATTCGAACTATCCCCTTTATTATACGTCACATCGGAAAATGTATATAACCATATTGTATTGTATAAGTGCCTACTTACATGATATATTTATTAAATCTAATTACAGATTGCTACTTACATTTTTGAAGTTCTCGTTCATTGCGACTGTCCCTTCCTCACTGAAGAGGTTGTTGATACTGATATTCCCGAAGCAGGTTGTCAGCTGGCTACTCTACAGATCCATTATACGTCAACCTTGAACTCAATTATTTGGAGTCTTAAATTCGGTTTTAAAAAAATATTATAGAAATATGCTTGAGGTATTTAATTTCTGATTATATATAGTGCATTATGTGAATATTCTCTTTTATTGTTTAATTTAGTATTATTTATTTATTTATCAATTATTTGAACTTTTCTAAATTGAAGGTATATTTCTTGGAGATGGAATGATTCGTCAAGACAGTTGTATTTTCACTATTATGAATACTTTGTACGTTTTCCTTTAACATCTTATTCAGCAGCTGTGAGGATCCACCAACATAAGTTCAATTGCAGGTGTTGCAGTTTATTTCGTAACTCTAATATGTATATTTTGTTTCTATTACTTTATCTTTAATTCTACTACTGCTCTCTGCAAGTGAACCGGTGAACTAACTCTTCGGCCACCCATTCAAGTATTGATCATGCTCGTTGTTGCTAAACATGGGTTATCTGAAGTCGGATGCTCTCGCACTGATATAAGGGCGCCCCCATATAGATAGTTATATAATTTTAAACGGACTCATTTCATTCTCTTCGATAGAATCGACTGACATTTGAAGAAACATTTTGGAAAGGAAATCTGCTGAAAATAGATAATGAAAGAGAGAGAGAGAGAGAGAGAGAGAGAGAGAGAGTGAGAGAGAGAGAGATGACTTGTATAGGTGAGGATAGGAAAGTATACACAAGGCTAGCTATTGTAGGGCTTGTTGGAGTGGTGAAAGGTACAACTAGCAGCCCCATGCTATTTCACCTCCATTCACTACATCCCAGGACGGACTCTCATTCTTCTATCATCTAGGGTCATTTTCTCTCTTATTGCTATGGTTCTCATGCATTCTTATCAATTCCTTATCTTAGATTCCAATCCTAAACGACTTCAAGTACTGAACTATTAGCCTCTGAAAGAGTCAAGTACCGAAGTTTCTCAGGACAGCAATAATAATAACTTCTGTGATATTACTTCAAGAACTCAGTGTAGGTTCTTTTTTTAGTACTCATAAAACGATTTTCGACAAATTTCCTCAAATTTCCATTGATCCCACCTAGGAAAATTATATACTTTTGCGAAAATTAAATACATGAAAAATTAAATAGGGTTAATCACATATTTAAGAAGCACGACGGAGATCAAAGAAGCCGACATATGTTCTAGCTAGTTCTTGGCAATACCAATCCTGTTCTGGACGTGTCTCGGCCTTCCCTTTTGTTGTTTTCCCACAAGCTATAAAAAGGACCAGCCCGTCGCGAGTGAGTTAGTTTGTTCTCAGCTCTCTTCAACAGTGCGTTCAGTCCAGCTTTAGTGAACAGTGCGCGTCTTAGTTGCAGTGCGGTAAAGTGTTCTATGTGAAGAACAGTGTTGTGCCGTGTTTAAGTGAAGGACAGTGCAGTGTCATTAGCTTTGCGAAGATCAGTGCAGTGCCGTGTTTTTGTGAACTTCAGTGATCGTGAGTGAGTTATTGGACTGTGTAATAAGAAGGACAGTGAAGCTATCAGTGCATACTGTGAGTAGTAGTTAAGAATAGTTAACCAAGTATGTAGTACTTTGATAAATAAATTGTGCAGTGATAAAAACTGATAAAGCTTGTGTTTGTTTAATTTTGCAATCCAAAAGGACTCTAATAAAAACGTTAATTGCTGATTTTGTAATAAACATAACAATATATTGCTTGTTACCGCTTTCGTGGTTGTAATTTTTGTCCTATCGTAAGTCTTGCATGCAAAACAAAAGATCAAGTTCGTTTACGGCTAAAATCGGACTAGTGAGAGAGGGGGGGGAGGTTTAGAGGGTGAAATTCGAAATATCTGCGTTATTATACGTCGGATCCAAAATGTGACATTGCTTATGTGTCATAATCATGTGGAAAATATTTACGTAGCCCCTGCGTGACGGATGTTTCATGAAATCATTCAGAGGGCAAGTTCATTTTTTTTTTTTTGCACTAAACTGTTCTTGTCCAAGGAATCATTAGTTATGAAAAGAAACTGCATCCTGACTCTGGCAACCTGACATTTAAAATATATTTGAGATTTTTGTGAAATCAGTGACCAATAGTAAACTCTTCTAGTAATCTTGGAATTACAGTAGTACAATGTGATTTCAGGTGACTCGTTGAACCATATCCCTGGAGTTCTCAATGGTTTTGCGATACACCTGGTAATTGTCCCATGAACAGGAAGTCTGAATTCCCGAACAAGAGAAAGAAAATGGCACCAAGGACATGTGGTGGTTTCCGGTTGTTTTCTGCATAATACCATCCAACAATAACGACATAACTAGGACAATTCCATCCATGGCAATAAAGGTTCTTTGAGAGCCATTTCGTAGAACATATCCTACAGAAGACTAATGGTAGCGAGAGACACAGAACATAAAAAATATCTACTAGTTAGTAAAGCAATAGAATTCAAGTCTTTTACGTTTCCAGAATACTTCTGATTGAAAGAAGTCAAGCAGGAATAACATACAATTTGAGTGCATTCAATGGCTATATTCAGGAATAATACTTAATCCTGAAAAAATTCAATTTTGCCTCCGTGGGAACCGGGTGATCTAGAAGAGGAAGGATAAATTTAAATTTTTCCTGTATAAAGATGGGATATGCAGAAGCACTAAATGATTTTTAGATATCCTGAAGAGCAGGTATCTAACACACATTTATTTCATACATGGCCATGTATGATTTATTTCATGCACTCTTTCTGTATGATTATGATTGCACTCTCACAACACCTGTTACCATGACAAACAGGGACAAAAATTGATCTATTACATATGGAACTTGGAACAGAATCTTTCGTAAGTTTCAAATCTATTATCATAAACCATTAAATTAGGTGAAGATTATAAGAGTCGCGAACACAAAATTTCTCATAATCAGAATTACCTGGAATAGGTATAATCTGTTTTCCCCAAAAGGTAATCCACAATTAATGTTACAATATTCAGCCATGGAAAACCTCAGATTAATTTTTTTTTTTTTTGGTTTTCACCCGGTAATATATATAATCTTTTGAACTTCCTCGAAAAACGAATATGTTAAAACTTTGTCCTGAAAATTGATATTTACAAATTTCTTCTTACATGAAATACGCTATTGAATTGTACCCGGTGATGAGTTCTGACGGAAATATAATAACATTTCAACAAGAATGTAGGGATCCGACGTAAGGCAAAGGATGAGACAAAACTAAATACAAATATAAAGAAAGTATTAAACTTCTGCAAAACATATTCCTGTAATACATTTTGGGTTAAATGTGGTTTTTGCCTCTTTGGCTAGGAACTGACATCATGTCTGCCTCTAGGCATGCTCTCAGACTATTTTAATGGTTTTTCGTCCAGCAATCAAGTGGTTGATATGATTTTCAGGAGCTCTATGATCAGAGATGCTTTTATTATCTTTTCAAGTTTATAGAAATTTAAGAACTCTTCAACAGAATCCAAGAAGACTGCTTTTTAGAGTAGTTTTTCCAATCTTCCTGAAAGTTTAAATTATTATGTTCCTGTTAGTATAAATATCGCAAGGAGACCATTATTTGAATTAATGACTAGAGTATTACATTTTCATTCTGGCTTATAACGTCCTTATAGTTTGTTTGTTAAATCATGATATATCCTAAGCTTCTCATAATCATATTTATTGATATTTTCATCATTTGGAATAACGATGTTGACAACTTCTGCTAACTTCTTCTGGTTTTTAATGGTGAGAATATGGAATTTGTTGAGTCGGAAAGAGCGATCTGCCATCTCATATATTCATCTCCATACATTACGACAATATCCTAACTACTGTTAGGTATCCATAATGATGTTTAGGTGTTAAAAAATAATCAATACATGGAAATAAACTGGCAGAACTCATTTAACGAGTTGAGAAAAATTAAATATACTGTCGGAATTTGGTCAAGCAGATGACACGACGAGACGATGTTATACTAACACGATTAAAACTTTGACATAGATTACTGACACACTCATATTAGATAGGAAGAAAAACAACTCCATTTTATCAGACTTGCAATGTTCGCCTAACAGTCAAACACATACTTATGGAATGCCATCAAAGGAATAATTTACAAATACTTTAAATTACTTACTTCCTACTTTAAATGACTTACATGAATTACTGACGAAGGGAAGACCATACATTCACACATTCTTCATCGCCTTATGAATATATACTTTTACTCAAAAATATTGTATTCTATTTGCTTTTCATACCTACTACTGTGCTACATTTTATTTCCTATTTACTTTAAAATTCTCGTTTTATTTTTTAAACATATTTGAACGCATTTAAATGTAATTATTGAATAATTGTATCTAAATTAATCAGTAGTATTTTACATTATTGATCTTTCCTTTTTATCAAATGTATTCCTTACATTTTTTAAAATAATCAATTATTTATACATTTGAGGTCTCATTTATTAACTTAATATTTTCTAGTTGTTGTTCATTTCTATTTTTGGTTCCTACTTTTTTGCTTCATATTCAATTACACATTAGTACTTTTTTGCTCTTATATTTAGTACTTTTTTGCTCTCTTATGTTGTTGATATGTTTTGATATTTTCATGTACTATATATTTATTATTGTTGTTGATATTTCTCTTTTCTATTATTGCATTGATAACATTGTTCCAAAATAAAATAAACAATAAATAACTATTATTATCATTTTAGTATCCTTGAAAAAAATACGTATTATTTCATTTATGTATTACCTTAAGAAACTGAATTAAACAATTGCTTATATGTTCTGTGACTTTCTTAGGGATTTCAAACAGTGCCTTTCGTGGAATTGATTTACGAAAATCGTAATAAATTCTGAAGAATTTCTATTCTAAACCACTTCCTTTGTACTACAGCTTTCTGTATTCTGCAGAGAAATGACTAGTCAGCATTACAGAGAGGTTCCATGGATGCTTTCAAAAAAATAGAGAGTTTGATCTGTAATGACTGCAGATAACAAGTGGCATTCCATGTGGGAAAGAGAAAGTATGTGGGTAGGTAATGAAGCTCAATTCCTAGGCTATCGGAGACCCATCTGTTTGGTGGTGTTGCGATATCGGGTGACAGGGAATCAATTAACAAGCCAAGTCTCTTTTATCAGCTGTTTTTATTTTACAGTATCGACTAATGGTAGAAGCACTGCGGCGTGGCTTGGGCCATAGTATCGTGACTGGCGATGCCCAGGGTAAGCAAAGCGAAGTATATAAGAACGACGAGATGGATCAGAGAGTAAAGGTACATTGTTCTGAAGAGTGCGCATTTCTTTCTTGAACTTCATTTAAGTAACTTAAAGGAGTATGAGACGAGAGCATCATAATGTAATTTAAAAAGTCAATGTTAATTTATGGCGTAACGATACAACGAATTTTGATATATCTCACATATTTAAGGTCCCTGGAAAACAATATTTAGTATTTAAAAGAAGTATCACGTTGTACGATATATTGGCTTCTTGTTAACATGTCAATGTCTAATGTTAGGGGGAGAAGTTACGGAAGGCTGACAAAAATGCAAAATTCTCAGTTAATACCTGACATAAAGGAAAATTGTGCAAACCAGTTTTTAAAAAAAAAGTCCGTCACGCAGGGGCTGCGTAAACTAAGCAGATTTCCCACGTGAAGTTTTACAATAGAGAAATTTCACGAAGGCCGAACTAGCTTTTGGCGGGAAAGTCACTTCGTCTGTTATCCGCCCAGATTTAATAAAAATGGAAATATCTAGGTTAATATTCAAGATAGAGAATAAATGTATATAACAATATTAACAGTAAATTTAATTTGCAATAAGATTGATTCTGTACAATTTTTCGATCCGACGTACAGTAACGGAGATATTCCGAATTTTCGAAAATCCTCCCTTTTAACCCCCCCCCTCCGACTGGTCCGATTTCAGCCGTTAACGAACTTGATCTTTCTTTTTAAATAAAACGACTAAATATCGAGTTTGGTAACGATCAAACAAAAATTGCGACCGCTAGAGCGGTAACAGACAAATATATATATATATATATATATATATATATATATATATATATATATATATATATATATATACAGTTTTGAACTAGGATCGATGGACATTTGTGGAAAAATTTCGAAAATTCTGTCATGAGTACAATCTCAACAGCTGATTTCCCCTAAGGGAAATCTGCTTAAAATAATTTGCAACACGATTTGTCATTTAGTTTCAATAAAACTCGTGATGGCGAAGATATATTCAGAAGAAATTTGAATCTTCTCATATGAAACGTTTATTTTTCTAATTCGGTAGCGTTTAAAATAATTTACTACACTAGATAAGGCAATACAGAAAAGTAATTACATATGTATGTATGTAATTTTGATCTTATTTTCGTCATCTTCTAAGTAGGATGGTTGGAAATATGAGGAACCTTTTCGAAAATCGTGTCATATGTACCTCAAATAGCTGATTTCCCTCAAGGTTCACTTTGCCTTTAAGTAATATTATAAACTGAATGCATGAGTTTGTCGTGGTACAATTCACTCGATTGTGGAAGATGCATAAATATTTTTAAGGGAATTTTCACTACATTTCACGCTTTCTTCGAAGTTATTGCCCGTTTCTAGATAAATAATAATAAAAATGAATAATTGTAATTAGTCAATTAAGAAATGAATATCATTCTCTAATTATGATTTACTTTAAGACCACTGAAAGTGAAACGGACCTTGACGAGTGAAACTTTTCAATCTGTTCCTTTTTGTTACACTTTCAGTGAAGTTGCTACGTGACTCTCATCATCACCGTCTGGCCATCTCCCGTTCTTCCTGTCCTTCAGTAATATAGAATGGGACCGTTCATTTTCTATTTTCAAACAGGGGAAAGGCATGATTTGTAAAGTTACCATTTTATAAACCAAAAAATAAAAGTTTTTAATGTGATATCACAATTTAAAAAATGTTCATTTCCAGCCAATCAGCAATAATTTTCATTTAATATAATATTACTACAATAACATCCCCATATAAGTAATAGAATTCAAATATTTTTTATTAATTTAAATTTAACAATCTGTTCTTCACATGAATCCGTTTAGTATTTTAAATTGTTACTTAAATTTTTGTTTTTATTTCTGCACTTGAATGAACTGGTTTTGAAGATCTATAGCCCTCACTACAAACCATCTCACACTTTGAAATGTCATGAATCATTATAGTATGTCGGACTCAGAAAATTACACCTTTGCTTAGTCAACCCATCTTATATGTGACTAAGAATTAATTGAGTAGATTTAACAGTTCACTCAAAATACAGCTAAATAAGTCAATATAACAATTTTAAAAGTAAATATTTTATATAAGATGTTTATAATATAAGAAATATACACAAACGAAATATACGTGTGTGAGTATTCTTCATATTTCAGTTCCAAGGGCCACTAATAATAATACCATTCTTTCCTAGTCGGTTTTTTATTCAAAATTGTCCTATATGATTCGTGGCTTACATACTTCTTCAGTGCAAGTTCCCTATTTACAATCTTTAAAACGGCCGTTCCACATTGGGCCCAGCTAGAGTTTCCCAAGGGTCTCTTCAACGAATTTCATGAGGGAACAAGCACTTCATAACTGCCCCTCAAGATGTGGTATGTAAGCCACGAAACCTGTAGGACAGTTTGGATAAAATCTGCGGGTAAAGAATGGTGTTTTCATTGGAGGTCCTTGCCACTAAACTATGAAGAATTTTTAGAATATTGGGCCCAGAATGAGAAGGAAATACATACATATTGTTGCGAAAACTGCTTACATGAAAAAGTACACAGTGTCGATCACGTATTTAAGAAGTTCGATGCACATGAAAGGACCTAACCGATGGAAGGAACAGGACCGTTGGCGGCAAAGAATGTTCTCGCCGACGCCCGTCTGGATCTGGGCTCTTACCTTTGATCTCGCCACCCGTCTATAAAAGCGGCCCAACTTGCTCCACAGTGCAGCTTAAGTAAACAGTGCATTTTAGTTGCTTCTCGGTATAGTGTTTCATGTGAAGAACAGTGTAGTGCCGTGTTCTTTGTGAAGATCAGTGCAGTGCCGTCTTATGTGAGCTCCAGTGATCGTGAGTTATTGTACTGTGAAATAAGAAGTGAAGTTATCAGTGCATACTGTGAATAATAGTTAAGAATAATTTACCAAGTATGTAGTGCATTTTCCAATAAATTGTACGGGGATAAAAACTCGAAAGCTTGTGTGTTCAATTTTGGAATTCAAAAGAACTCTAATAAAGAACGTTTATTATTTTTTGTAATAAACGTATCGATACTTTAGAGTGAATATATGTATATATGATGAAGGAATCCAATTGTCCCTCTCAAAGTGTAATAAATAGTTTTCATTCATTTAAAATGTTTAGTAATTTAACATATATATTGGCATTATGATAGAATATTGGCATAATGATAGAAGTAAATGACTAAAACAGAGATGGCAGCTAGAGGTTGTGTCCCGTATAATACTCAACATGAGTGATAGAAGAGGGGGTTACGAGCCCACGTTTTCACAATACCCTAAAACCCTTAAAAAAATGCTTTCTTGCTAATTTTACTAATTTCTCAAATAATCCCTAAAAATCGATAAAAACGTTGATTGTTTTTCAATTTTTTTATCGATTTTTAGGAATTATTTGAGAAATTAGTAAATTAGCAAGTTAGAATTTTTTTAGGGTTTTAGGGTATTTGAAAACTGGGCACGAAACTCCCTTTTCCAAAATACCGCAAATCCCTAAAAAATAAGAACGTGCTAATTTTACTAATTTCTCAAAAAATAACTAAAATTTTATGATCTATTTTTATCGATATTTAGGGATTATTTGAGAAATTAGTAAAAATTAGTACGTTAGCATTTTTTGGGGATTTGAGGTATTTTGAAAACTGCGCTCGTAACCCCCTTTCCCCTCTACTAACATGGTATTTTACTGTTATATTTAATACCTCTACAGTACTGTGTCGGACGTCCATAAATGTGCGTGCGTACGTGCATGCGTGCGGGAGTGCCTGCGTGTGTGTGTTAACATTGTATTAGCTGAAACTTTGTTTGATCGTTACAAACCTCAAAATTTAAGCATTTCGTGTAAAATTTAAGGCCACATTAATTGAAATACTTTGATATTACCATGAGCTGAAGAGGTTATCAAACAAGGTACGGCACTCTGTGACGTCATTGCGTGTCATTGCTGCACGTGGGAGAACAGCCCCTGCGAGTAGGACTTTTTTTTTTTAAATATCCCTTTCATATTAAAAGAAGCCCCTAATTCTCTTTGAACGTTTTTGGAATAGAACGCTCTGTCATCATATATTTCATGGTTGGGTGAACACCCCTTTTCTTTGTGTGACGTTTTTTTCAGTATAGTTCATTAAATTTTCTCCTTCAATTGCCCCTCACTTGATGAAACTCATTGCATTGATTGATAACTTAACTTTTTTTCTTAATCAGTTTACTGTTTGTTAGAGTAACTACTATTTTATGTAACGTCCAGTACTAAATTGAAAATTTACATTTACAACGAAAACTATTTATGTTTGTACCCATCAAAGACGGGAACACAGCTAGCACATACATTGTTACGTTTATTATTTTTGTTAATTATTAGAGTTCTTTTGGATTGCGAAATTAAATACAAAAACATTAGTGGTTTTATCACTACACAATTTATTTTAAAATGCACTACACATTTGGTAAATTATTCTTAACTATTAACTTCATTGAATGCACTGATAACTTCACTTCTTAATACACTGTACAATAACTCACGATCACACGAATCACTGATGTTCACTAAACACTGAACAGTACTGAACACACTTTTCAATAAAGAAAACTAAAAACTAAACTAACTGTGGGGCGAGCGAGGGACTTTACGGCTCTAGAAGCTTCGAGACGCCAAGTTGCCCAATGATGGGCGACAAGTGTCGGCGACTAGACAGTTCTAGCCCTTCTCCCTGGTGCTAATCATGTGCAAGTATGCCTTCATTTTTTCCACTTCTTAAACACCTGATTAAATATACGTAACTTTCGCATCAACATATATTCTAGCATTTAATCCTTACTGAGACCAATGTGTGCCAAGCAAAAGAAAGGATCTTAAGGACTCAACTAGACTATCATTATTATCTTATTTCCAATAGCAGACGTTTGACCCTTCTGGGTATAAACAATGCTTTAAAATTATTGCTCCTAGTCAATATAACAATAAATCTCCACAGGTGAATAAGAAATTGCTTATTATTACAATAAGCCTTAAACCATGTAATTTGTCAACAATATCTCTGAGAACTTAAGAACCTTTCTTTTACCGGAAATATATATTTTTAAACGGACTACAATAACGTCATCTCCTAGCTAGGATCGATAAACATTTGAAGAAATTTCATGAGTACTATCTCAGTAGCTGATTTACCTTAGGGGAAATCTGCTAAAAGGATTACTAGTAAGATAATATGCGAGTATGTATGTTTAAGTAGATAAGGAAAAGAAATGGCTTAGCTACTGAGAGAAAGTAATAAGTAGTAGAAGGTTTCATAACAAATTCTAATACTAAATAAAATATATACCACTTCACTATTAGAAAGGAGCTTAACCGCGCACAAGGGTCGTGGCTGTCGCATTCCTAAGCTGATTAACTCGATCGTAAGTCCAGTATCGATTGAGTGTTTGCGTTCAGGTTGAAGGAGCACTCTCGATTATACAGCCGGCCCTCGCTAAGGAAAATATTTACAAATCCTGTGGACTGCCTGGCTCACACTTGACCTACTCTATAGACAGATTTCTCCGGGATGTCTCTACAAATCCAAACACATTATGAGCTCTATTAGCTGGCTCCCCTTCGGCTATAATTGACAATCCTGTACTGATGTAGAGAGTGAAAGGAATTTGCCTGTCTGTCTGTCTGTATGTATGTCAATAAGTAATTGAATAGCAATCTAGGATTGAGCCGAAATCCGGTGTACATGTTCAACGTACCCAGGATAGTTTTCAGGTTGCAGGACATGGCGCGATTTTAGAAATATGTCTTCAAATGTCCACTGATCCTGTCTAGAGGAGATCTAGCCCAAGTTAGTTCTGTCTGAATATTTAAGTGATTCCAGTACATAAGGTTGGGTGAGGGGTTAGAAGGGTAAAATCAGAAATTTCAAAAACCTCGGTAGTTAATGCACAAACACAATATATATATATGTGTGTGTGTGTGTGTGTGCATTAACTACCGAGGTTTTTGAAATTTCTGATTTTACCCTTCTAAGTAAAAGTCAGGACTTACCGGTAAATCCTAGGATTTGCCAAGAGCACTGGTTAAAGTCCGAAATTTAGATGAAATTCCAGCTTTTACCGCTTGACAGTTGGTCAATCCCCGGATTTACCGTCTAGCTTGGTAAATGCCCGAAAAACATTAAATAAATGTGAGATTTCCTACTTTTACCAATGCTGTTTGGTAAATGTGCGGATTTCCCAAGGCTCATTGGTAAATGTCCAGTGAAAAGGAGTGGGGACAGGGATACTCTCCCCTACCTCATTTTCATGCCTCCTGATGAACTGCCGACGAAGAGATAAGCCTTCGCACCGCAGTTCGGCAACAGTCATTGGTTGGTGGCCAGGGTTTCAAAAAATGCAACTGCTTAAAAAAATGTTCAAATAAGAAATGTTTGTGCAAGTTAGCTAATATGAAGTGCAATTCAAAGTGCCACAATTCTCTCCCATGCTATAACAAATAATAATAAAACTTATACTAAATCTTTCATTTCAAATAACCTTGACTCCAACTTTTACCAACAGACGTTGGGAAATGTTAGGATTTATCAAAATCTGTTGGTAAAAGTCCGAAAGACGCATCCTGATTGAGATAATTCCTGCTTTTACCGAGCCTCTTGGGAAATCCAAAGATTTACTGGCTAAAGTCCGATTTGAAAGACAAAATCGGACATTTACCAACGCTTCTGGTAAATCCTAAGATTTACCGGTAAATCTTAGGATTTACTACACTCCGGGGTTTTACAGTAACATATATATAATTCGTATGATGCTATACAGCCGAGGTAGGAATTTCGTTAAATAATTGGAATAATGCCATATGTACGGTACGATATAAATCTGTATATATTTATTTAGGCATTATGTCATTATAACTATATTTTAAATTAATAATATTTTATTAGTTTATACGATTCACTATGATTTTAATGTTTTTATGCTAACACAATGTGTATTACTGATTCTAGTAATTTTATTTAGGTTGAAACATTTCAAATGTAAGGTTGTTTTTTTTTAATTTTTTTTTTATACATCACATGGCCTTAAACATGTTTTTCTTTTTATTTTGTTGTTGGCACTTGATGATGGCCCGTTAGTGCCAAAAGGCATAGTGCTTTAATAAAGAAATTGGTAGGAAGACTTCCTTTTAATAAGATCTGTTTCTCACAAATATATATACATACACATAATAACGCAGATATTTCAATTTTTTTTTAATTTTATCCCTCTGTACCCCCTCCTCTCCCAGGTCTTATTTCAACCATAAACGAACTTGATCATTAGTTTTACATGAAACACTTATATATCGAGTTTGGTAACGTTACAAAACTTGCGACCGCTAGGACGGTAACAGACAAATGTAGATGTAATTTTGAACGGGCATCATTTTCGTCATCTTCTGAATAGGATTGATGGACATTTGAGGAAATATTTCGAAAATCGCGTTATGAGTACAACCTCACTAGATTATTTCCACTAAGGGA
Organism: Riptortus pedestris; assembly: GCA_019009955.1. Taxonomy (NCBI): domain Eukaryota; kingdom Metazoa; phylum Arthropoda; class Insecta; order Hemiptera; family Alydidae; genus Riptortus; species Riptortus pedestris. Next base: position 113,196,884 of record CM032231.1, on the reverse strand, counting down.
AATCTTGTAAAATCAAACATTAAAATGGATTATAGATTAAATTACATAATTTTAGTTAATTTTCCTTAGGGGAAATGAGCTACTGAGGTCGTACTTATGACGCTAATGAGTTTCTTAAAATGTCCATCAATCCTACACAAGAGATGACGAGAATTAGATCCGTTCAGAATTCGTCGGATCGAAAACTTATATACAACCAATCTAATTGCAAATTAAATTATAAACTATAAATATTGTTATATACACTTATTCTTCATCTTGAATATTAACCGTGATATTTGCATTTTGCACAAGTGTGTGGGGATAACGGACGAGGTGAGGTCGGCTATTGTAGGTTCTGTTCGTAAGATTCCTCCGAAAATTAGTTCGGCTGTTTCCGTAACTGTTCGGCTCCCGTGAAATTGGTATAGAGAGTCGTGTAAGCTTTTAATTTGTGGATATATGCAAATATATTCTATTACCCCCATCCCTCTTCTTAAGTTCTTGGATTACTAGTATTACGCAGACCTTGCGTGAAGAATTTTATTCTACTAAGTTCATCAACTGTCATATGGAAAAAAAAAGTCCGTCGCGCAGGGGCTGCGTAAACTAAGCATATTTCCCACGTGAAGTTTAATAACAGATAAATCTACATACCGGTAACACAACACCACCGTGAATATTAAGTGAATAAACACAAAAGATAATAAGAAACCTTCTGACGGGAAGCATTTGAAATGTAAAGGTCTCCCAACGTCCGTAAAGAAAAACAATTACTGAAATATATCAGAACATAACATGTTAATTTCATTTGAAACTATTTACTATATCTAGTCCTGTAATTTATAATGGATTATAGTAATTTTTATGTCAATTAATCAAATTTGAGTAGTCTAAGAACTTAAGAAGGGGGGGAAGGGGGAGGTCATCATAACATTTTTGCCTCAATCTCGTAGAACAGGGGTCTCCAAACTTTCCAGCCTTAGGGCCATACTGATTACTCCAGTAAGTTCCGAGGGCCAAAACCATATTATCATTGTTGCCGGTGGTAAAAAGTGAAATAGTCCACTGATTAAAAAATACGCAACGTTTAAAAAAGGCTGCAAATCGGACTAAAGTCCGCAAAACGGCAACACTGCATATTATTAATTTTCAATAAATAAACAATAAGCCTACAACAATGTTATGAGTAGTTAGCCCATGACCATATCAATAAAGATGTCATATTAATAATTATTCAACATAAAATTAGAATACTTAAGTAAACTAAATTTAATTTGCTTTAAAAAATATGTTCTCTAAAAGGAGTTTTCAAGTATGCTAGCTCTCCGCGGGCCGGACAAAATCTGTCCGCGGGCCGGATGTGGCCCTCGGGCCGTAGTTTGGAGACCCCTGTCGTAGAATAAAGGCCTCATGAAAACAATTTATGTTATTTAAGCGTCGAATAATGTGGTTTATTACATAACCGAGTATTGTTTATGTAACATGAGAGGGGTGAAAACTGAAAATGCAAATAACTCGGTTAATACTCAAGATACGGAATAAATGTATACAATATATATAGTACATTTAATGTGCTATAAAATTGATTCTATACATTATTTCGATCCAAAGTATAATATCGGAGATATTGCGAATTTTCAAAATGCTCCCCCTCTAAACCCCCTGCCACTGGTCCGATTTCAGCCGTTAACAAATTTGATCTTTCTTTTTACATACAACGCCTAAATATCGAGTTTGGTAACGATTAAACAATTATTACGACCGCTAGAGCGTTAACAGACATATATATATATATATATATATATATATATATATATATATATATATATATATATATAATTTTGAACGGACCTCATTTCCGTTATCTCCTGGGTAGGATCGATGGACATTTGAAGAAAAATTTGGAAAATCGCGTCATGAGTACGACCTCAGTAGCTGATTTCCCTTAAGGGAAATCTGCTAAAATGATGGCATTTAATTTCTTAACATTTGAAGTCCTCATTGTTTTTATTTGAAAGCCAAATGATCATTATATCAAGTTAACCAGACTAACCCGTTCTTTATGTATTTCGTTAAGTGCTATTTAAAAAAAGATAGATTAATGAGTGTCTAAGGCTAATTGATCCCGCGGTCTGGTTCCTGCAATGTGGGCCAGCCATATGAGTTGAAAGTATAGCCTTCATGCTCCACAAACTACTTCAGCCCGTACAGTCAACAGGTAGTAAACTTTATGTGAAGCTCATTCAAGGTCGGAAAATGGCAAGGGAAAAAGTCCGTCACGCAAGGGCTGCTTCAAATAAGCGGATTTCCCAAGTGGTGGTATAACACATTTGATCACATATCACAATGCATTCTCTATTAATATGTAAAAAAACTGATGGGTAGAAGGAGGGGGGTTACTGAAGTCAGAAAACAAGAAAGTACAAGTAACTCGCTTAAAACTTGAGTTACCAAAGAACGCCTAGATCAAAAATTGTATAAAATCAAAATTCCAACAAGATTGGTTCTAGAATGCTTTATGATAAAACTCAAGATAACGATGATTGTTTGAATTTTTTAATTCACCCCATCTCTAAACCACCACTATTCCAGGTCCTATTTTACTCAAAAACAAATAAGGCCTTTTGCGTTGACTGGAACAGCTAAATATCGAGTATAGTATAGATCAAATACACATTTTCCAGAAGAGAACGGAAAATCTTAATTGATCACGTCGTATTTGCATGTTTCTCATGAAGTGATAGTTCAAAGGAACCCATATTTGGTATTTAACCTTGGAATGAAGTGGTCCATAATATAACAGTTAATGATTTATAGTTAATATGACATGAGCAGGAGTGGGAGTTTTCTGGCGGCTCAAAAGTAAAATATGGAAATCTCTCGGTTCAATGTTAGACAAAACATGTATATATAAACATTTATAGAATATATTTATATATATATATATATATATATATATATATATATATATATATAAAATTTTGAACGAATTTCGATAATTTTGAAATATATAATTTTCATCATCTCACTACTCAAAAATCACCCGATCCCTTAAGGGAAATCTGCTGAAAATTGGACTTTTTCCTCAACCAAAAGTAGGTTATTTTTCTCCAGAGTAATAAATGCAATCTGTTGAGTGAATCCTAAAACCAATCGACAAATGGTATTAGTCGATTACAGTCTCCGTTAAAAAAATTGATAAGAATAAATTTTGTTTCAAAACTACTTCAAGAATTTAGAAATAAATTCTGGTTAGAAATGTAAGTTAAGGCTTAACTCACTAGGTATACCTGTAGTCGTGAGTTCGATTCTCAGCTGAGATATAAGAATTTCTTTATTGACAAACTCATTTAATAAAATGGTACTTATCGATTTTCGGGAGGCCAACCATTTAAATCATATTAATAGAAAAAAAAAACATTTTATCATTTAAAAGAATATTTCCATAATTTATTTTAATAACAAAATGTAATTATAAGTTAGAGTTATCCCAAAACAGGACTGGAAGCGGTCGTCCCCGGCCGTCGTCTTCCACATGAACTCTGCAAGGTAGCTGTCATAATAAACGATCACCAACTGGTGTAAATAAACCATCACTCATTTTATGATAACAAAAGAAACAAAATGACTAAGATAACCTAGTCAAGTATGAACCACCATATAGGCAATCACTATTAATAGTGATAAGCGGTTTTAAACCAATAAATATTTAATTAGTAAATAATGAGTGGCCTCCCGTTAATAATTTTTGCCCCGTATACATCCCAAAAGTTTTATTTTAAATAATAAAGAGGTTCTTTTTATTAATTACGATTTTATAATCATCTTTAAATGGTTGGCCTCTCCATAATCGATAAGTACCAATAAAATCCTTAGTCCAACCCTGTCTAAAAAAAAAATAGTGATTGGCTGTAGATAACTCATCCAAATCTGTCATTGTAAAATTCTGTAAATATTGATATGTACATTTATTCTTTATCTTGAATATTAACCGAGATATTTGGATTTTTCAGTTTTCAGCCTTCAGTAAACCCTCCCCCCCCCCTTCTACTCATTTCACTTAAACTATACTTTGTTATATAATAAACCACGTTATGCGAAGCTTAAATATCAAATATTGTTTTCAAGAGACATTTATTATACGAGATATATTCAAATATGTTCTATTAATCCCTCCCCCCTCATAAGTTCTTGGATTACTAAAATTTGAGTGAGATAATAATTATTCTGATTCATTACAAATTACAGTTCTAGTTACAGTATATAGTTCTCTATAAAATATGTTAATATATTATGTTATACGTTAAAATATAAAATATATTAAGCTATATTTCAGTAATTGTTTTTCTTTCCGGTGAAGAATATTTCTAACTGTCTGTTCAGCTCTGAGAGGTTGGCCGACACGTTTGTTTACAATTCAGACACTTTCCGTCTGGAGTTTGTTAAAACTGACTGAAATATTTCTCATTGCCGTTTGAATTTATTCTCTTAATATTCACGGTGGTGTTAAGTGTTACCAGTATGTAGATTTAGCTATTTTGAAACTTCACGTGGGAAATCTGCTTAGTTTAGGCACCCCGTACGTGACGGACGTTTTCCATTTTAAATTATCATCCTCTTTGTGCTACTAAGGCTAATTGAGACAGGTTACATATTGTTTACCTCCCTTTTCTAGCATAGTATTTTGTTTAATGAGTTCCTCACTAAATAAATTTCTCTTGGTCAGGTGAGAATCTAACTCACAAGTCTTGAATACGAAGTGAGATAAATACCAATGTCTTAACTCACATGGATAGCAATTAAATAAAATAATAATCAAATGACCTATTAATGCATTAAAGCAATAAATACAGAACTATACAATTGTATATGGTCTCAAGAAATAGGTCTATAATTTGTTTGTAGGGGAAATATACACTATTAGATGAGTAAAGAGCCGCCGGTAGATGTGAGAGCTACCTAGCGTACTCAAGTGGAACTACTGACAAGATCCTCTTGACCCTCATATTGGTTCTCACGGCATTTCACATAATACACTTATATCTTCTCCAGTCACCCTCTCATAGAAATGTTACAGTCAATATTCCATTAGCTCTTTGGTATTACAGAACATTGAATTATGCTAATATTTCTATCAAAAATATGTGGTAACACACAACTATATCGAAGTGAAGAGGAATTACCTATTATAACATTTTCTAAAAAACTTAAACAGGTTTGAACTGACACAAAATGATTTTTGCCAATGTGAAAAACTAACTTCTTAAACTTAGAAACACCTCCTTTGTGACTGTTACTTACTGATTAACGCATGACAAGTTCTTAGGATGAATATACAACATTGGCCATTAGACATGGAAATTAGCTCTCTGAATTCTTAAAAGAACTTGACCAAGTTACTAAAAAAAGTATCTTCTCAGAATTTGTTTGATCCCTGTTTGCTTTTTCATTAATATTAATTTCACTATAGTTATTTTACTTTTTTGTTTTGTTTCATTTTTTTATTGTAGTTATCCTATTGTTTTTATTTCTTAATTTTCATTTTGTCTGTAATTTTAATTATTCTAGATTATAATTCGTCCACTTCTTTCCTTTTTAAACAATGTATAAAGAAATGGAATAATAGTAAGGGAATCTATTTGATGAAGATATAGGGAATGTTACCGTGCTCCACCTAAAGCAAATAAGCTTCCCTCTTCCAGGGATACTGTAAAAGAGCGAGGAGGATGAAAAAATTAAACCTAATGAAATATCTGAAAATTATTTTAGGAAAACATTTTACAGGTCAGTGTTCAATTCTCCTTCAACGTCTGGATGGAACATTGTAGTATTAACTATTAAAATTGAACCGAAATTCGTGATCGTTTATCAGGTTTTGATATGTTTTCATGAAATATCCGTCATTTAAAACCTCCACATTTTGGAATCCCGGTTTAGAAAAGGTTTATTCCGTACAACATCTGCGTTATTATGAGTAGCTTCAAGAAATGTTTTATAAGCAATCTTTAAAAATAGAACATTCCATAATTATTGACCTATACATTTTTGCCCAACTTAAAAATTAACTACGTTTCTTTGTGCATTAATACTATTCATTTGAAAAAGAAATAATTCACTAAAGTGAATCTAAAAATATCTTACTTTTTTTTCACAACAAAAAACTCATCCATTGGTCGATAGTCCAAATAATAACACTCAAATGGTTAATAATCAAAGAGCTAATGGCTAGTATCTCCTTTGCTAAAAAGTCTTTTAGCATATTGGCATATTTAAGGGAAATCGAGCATTGAGATTGCTCTCACGAAGTAATTTTTGAAACTTTTCTTCAAATATCACCAACTCTGGTCTGTCTCATATATATATATATGTTTGTAAGGAAGATCTTTTATTCAGAGAACTTGTGACTAGACTATATAGATATTGAATACACACCAGTCAGGTCTTGAAGTTTGCCACAACTTCCTCCATATTCCTCTGGTAATATCTCTTTAGGTACAATTGAATGTAATGATTCTCTGTCACTTCCATGGAAATGCACCTGTAAACATTATGAAAGTGTAACGCTCATCTACTTCATTATAGAAAAGAGCTTGTGTTCATTTTGTTCTGAAGTTTATAAACTTTATCACTCACCCTGTCTTTTATTTTCTGAGTCATGAATGACCTAAAAATGTTGAGGACAATGTCGATATAAGAAGGGTAATTCACAAAGTCAAGAGTCCTTAATCGAACTGGATATATCTAAATTGAAGAGGAAAACATATATTTTACTTAAAAATAAATAAACATTATTACAATAATTTAATATCCATAAAACTGAAATTAATTTCAATGGTACATAATATATATATGCATATATACATACATACACATACGTTTATAAACGCTTTAGTGGCAATCCTTTTTTTTTTTTTTTCTTTTTTTTGCACTTTTCCAAACCCCGATATTTAAACGTTTCGGGTAAAACTAAAAATCTAGGCCGTTAAAGGCCAAAAGTCTGACAAATACAAAACTGAGGAAAATGAAAAAATGAATTCTCAAATATCTACTACCTAAAGCATTGGTTGAAACACTTCAATCAATTTGATTGACATTGTGCTACAATTGTGGATTTAAACAGTTTTTTCTAACTCGAGAACGCATAATGCTATTTTTTGTATTTTTCAACATTCAATAAATTTTCTCCACTCACATGTGATTATCACATTAAGCCTTAACAAGTCATGAAGAGCTTACGTTATACATTTTCTTAACGTAGGGTAATTACTAATGGAGGAACGGAGAATGTATTGTCTCATATGTATCATTCGGGTGTGAGATAACTCTGCTTACATAGGCAGGAATTTTTTTTTAATTTTTATTGTCCGATTTGAACTAATATTTGTTACTATTGTAAAAGCGAATAACGCTTCTTAACTCTACATTAAAAAAAAAATGAAATGAATGAATGGTTTGCTCCATTTAGAAAGGAAGATTACCATCAAAGATTTTCAAAGCTTGAGATGGTCATATTAAATATTATTTTAATGGCCGTTATTAATTGTCAAATAAAGACACACATTATGAGGCTATGGATAGAAAGGATGTCAAGAATCTATCAATGTATGCCTTAAAGTCCAACATATGTTTATGAGTCTGCTTTATGAGAAGCCTTTTCTGACATTATGGGAAAAAAACTCACATCTTCAGAGACTTGTTTTACGAACTTTCTCTTATTTGCAAAGCCCTTTCCACAATAACCCAAGCATTGATTGTGATTTTCGAGTGAGACAGCATATTGAGACTTACTACATCCACTTAATTCACCTTTGAATATGCCTCCAACGTGCAGTTGATTTTCTGCACAAGGCAGCTACAAGCGTCTGATAGGACTGAAGACAAGTGCTGCAACTCGCCAATAGATTATACATATTTTAAAGTTCAACAATAATGAGTCCTCATCTCAAGTTTATAAATGCTGCCACTTAATATTTTCGAAATGAAGAAAGTAGAACAGATTCAAGATAGATGATGTGCTTCCTCTGAAGTCGAAAGTTAGCTCCCAAGTAAAACATGTTGTTAGCCAGTGTGTAGTTTTTCATCGAAGATTCTGTTTTATCGTTCAATTACTGAATGGAACGATAAAACAGATTCTTAATGAATTAATCAAATATCTCTAGGAAGAGGGAATGAATGAAAAAAATATTCATTTCTGCTATTCAATATTCTTTTCTGAAAGAATTAAATGGAATAATCTATATAGTATATGGTTAATGTCTTCCTTAATAATGTTTATTAAAAATAAATAGAACAATAACACACTAAAAACAATTTCTTCCACCGGTCGATTAATTTATTTTCATTTATCTTTTTCTGATTATGTTTGCTCGTCTATCAGTAGGAACTATATAACCTCTGCCTCTATTTCAAAATAATTGTTTCTGCAATTTTAATTGTAGATTCCTCAATTTCTTAAAGTGTTTCTTCAAAGAATCCTCTTCAGAATGTATGTTCTTGAGATGTAGACTAGGCATACACTGCTTTCGTTGAATTGGCAATTTTGGTATAGCTAGGGTAATACAAAGAGTCGTAGGCTCGACTCATTTAAATTTTTTTTTTTCAAAATGTTCCAGACACATAGTTTTTCAAAGTGATTAAAAAAAAATTGCTTCATGACCATCAGCCGTTTTAACTTTTGTTGAGTAAGTATTACATCGTTATTTACTGAGAATTTTACTTAATGATAAGGACATACAAACCTACATGCAAATAATGCAACAAACACCTAACGATATAACACATACTGACAGACTGCATCCTTGGACCTTGATATACCCCACAATATGACAGAACTACTAACAGACAACCGCAAATATATTCCACACATACTAACCCATCTGAAACATATTAACATTTACCAATACATATAGAATTAAAATGCAATAGGTCTACAGCATACATACGAAGATTTAAAAGAGATAACTTTTATTATATTCTAATAGGCAAATTACTGATTTAAGAATTTTAAGGATATTTAAGGAGTATTTTAAATACCACATAAATAATGTATCAAGGTTTGCATGAAGGAATAACAGATTTCTCTAAACAGAGATCTTGCCAATCACCTTTGATGTGGGCATAAGCCAAATAAATAAATAATGGATTTTTTTTTCTTCGTAGTAAGGTATATCATGTTGTGCCACAGCTTTTTAGCAGATTTTCCTTAAGGGAAATGAGCTATTGAGGTCGTACTCATGACGCGATTTTCGAAAAATTTCTTCAAATGTCCATCGATCCTACCCAGGAGATGACGAAAATGAGGTCCGTTCAAAATTATATATATATATATATATATATATATATATATATATATATATATATATATATATATATATATATATATATTTGTCTGATAACGCTCTAGCGGTCGCAATTTTTGTTTGATCGTTACGAAACTCGATATTTAACCGTTTTATGTAAAAAGACAGACCAATTTCGTTAATGGCTGAAATCGGACTAGAAGGAGGAGGGGTTTAGAGAAGGGGGAATTTCGAAAATTCGAAATATCTCCGTTATTATGTATCAGATTGAAAAACTGTATAGAACCAATCTTATTGCAAATTACATTTACTATAAATATTGTTATTACATTTATTCTCTATCTTCAATATTAACCGAGATATTTGCATTTTTATGAAGTCTGTGCTCGGGTATAGTTCGGATTAGGTCGGAAGTTTCCGTAACTACTCGGCTCAGGTGGAAGCTTCTTCTAACCTTCCTGTCGTTTCTAACCTTACCTTACCTTCACTACTTTGTGAGATCTATGCAAATACGTTCTGTTCATCCGCCCCCCCCCCTTCTTTAGTTCTTGACTACTAAAATTTGAGTTATTAAAATATAAATTATTCTTATAATTCAGAAGCCGTTTCAGTTGGGAATTTATTTTAATTAACTGAAAGATTTCTCATTACCGTTTGTATTTAATCAAGTGGTGTTGTGTTACCAGCATGCAGATTTCTCTATTGTAAAACTTCACATGGAAAATCTGCTTAGTTTACGCAGCCTCTGCGTGAGGGACTTTTATGTTTTAATTTTATTTTCATTTTCAAGCAGAATTTCTTTCGTTCATTAAAATTGTGTAGTAATATGGCTTCTAAGCATTTGAAATACAACGAAAGACAGCGTATTAGCTTCTTGACAGTGAGTTCACTCCATGCAAATAAGTCAGCTGATAGTGACAACAGTATTTTCTAAAATTCAAATCAACTTGCCTAATATTGTTGTACTGTAGTCAACAGCACTTGACGTCAGGCGAGACAGTAGGCGATGTTTTCTTTTTTCTCACTTTCTCTCCTTTTTAAACGACCTTAGCCTGAATATGCATATCGTCTCTAAGTCAACTCCGGATCTCCGAGTCGTTAGAAATTAATACATCTCTCGACAGGCATTTCGAACATTTGCATATTTCTGTTTTGTGAATCCAGTTCTTTATGAATTCACCGATTCGTCAGGCTGTCTGTCATGTCCTTCGATTAATTAGAGTGAAATTTATTATAATTATTTTCGCCAACACACAAACTACAAGTTAATCCATTATAATATTTAATTAATGATAATTAAAACTGGCAGTTGTCCCGGAAAATGCAACTAGTGAGGACATACAAACATTATTTATTCGCACATACCATCCTCTAATTAGTTGGATGCATTCAAATAATGTCATTTAATTAATAATATTACGGTAACTTCAAAGGTAGATGAAGTCAAATGCAATGTAGAATACACCTGAACATATCGCGATAATTCTATTAAAATCTAACATATTCAAATTAAAGGAGTTCGTAAATCCTCTCATGCAACTTTTTCTCATTGACCTACGTTTGATGCTTCACTGAATGTTAGATTCTTAAAATAAACATACAAATACTAAATCTCTACATAAACAAAAATAATTAATATACCGATTAATGAATATCTAGCGCTTTATAAAGAAGAAAGGAATGATGAAACATATAAGAAACATGTTTTATAAGCAAAACGTCTTCTCACTAAGTTTTTTATTGAAGGACATAGACTTCCGGTATTAATGTGCAGTGCCATTTCCATTAGGGAAAATCAGCCATTGAGGTTATACTAATGACGCAATTTTCAAAAAAATTCCTCAAATGTCCATCGATCCTACCTAGGAGATGACGAAAATGAGGTCTGTTCTAATTTGTACATATATATATATATATATATATATATATATATATATAAATATATCTGTTAACGCTCTTTAGGACCTAACTTTTTTTTTTAACATTGCAAAATTACGTTTTATATAAAAATAAAGACAAAGCTCGTCAATGGTTGAAACGGGAAAACGGCGTGAGGGAGTTTAGGGTGGAAATCATTAAAATTCAATATATCTCCGTTATTATACATCGGATCGAAAACCTGTGTAGGTCAAATGATATTGAAAATTAAATTTTCTATAAATGTTGTTATATACATTTTTTCACTATTTTGATTATTAACTGAGATATTTGCATTTTATAGTTTTCGGCCTTTAGTAAACCCCCACTCCCACTGATGTCATAATAACAATATGATGTGATATCATGAAGCACTTCACTTGGAGGCTGAATACAAAATATTGTTCTTATTGAAATTTTACTTATTGAGATAATTGCAAATACTTGACGCAAGTTGCATAGTTAATGCAGCCCCTGTGTGACGGACTTCTAATGATGTAAAGTTAGTTCAAAAAGGCCTTGCAGTAGAATAAACAACTTTGTAAGATGGCTTCCAATTTATACTCGCACGTCCAGCACCAAACGAGTCATGTATGAGTTTTGAAACCATAGGGGAAACCCCTTAAGGGAAATCTGCTAAAACCAAAGGAAACCTATTTGTAAGTCGTCAAACATGTACAGATTTGGAAGCTCTAGTCTATTAAATGATTTGCCATTAATGTTAGTTTCATCATTACGGTTTTCTCTCTTCCAGCTCTATTAAGTGTTCTTGAGCAATATGTGAACATTAATAGTCAGGTCAGAACAGTTCCGTAAAGGTTTGTTGACTATCCCATAAAGACATGTTTTATGCGAAGCCTTTGTGTTAAATAGAACAATCGAACATTAGATACATTTATGTGTTCTACAGAAACGTGACCACCAAAGAAGCCGGCAGAAGAAATATTCTGGAGAAAAAACACGACACCGCTGGAACAATCAGAATATAAAGTAGGTGGGAAAAATTTGGAGAAAAATATTTTTAGATACTGCTGTATAAAATAAATATGAAATTCGGCAACTTTTTTTTTTCCATTTTGCAGAGAGAAAATAGTATTAAGATAAAAATTTCTCTTTCCGCCCACTCGCTTGTGACGAAGGCAGTCGGGCTACTATACATCTAACATAAATATATAGAGGTCAGACATAAAACTGTTTTGAGAGGCGATGAAACCTACAAAATTAACATTTACAGGATCGGTGAAGCCCAATAAAGATGTTAATTATCCTGAAACCATAAAAGAACCAGATAGAGCCGCCAACGTATCATAAATAAAGTACTATTTGCCTTATATTTTTTATCACTTTTTTAAAAGTCTTAGTCCTCCAATAAAATTCTTTGTTCCTCTAGTTACAGAATTTTGTAATTGCATAATATAATTTTATTATTATTTATTAACGTCCACTTTTGGCAACTCAGGCTAATTAGGACGGGTTATCTACAGGTCACCGCCCTTTTCTAGCCCGGGTGAGACTTAGGATGTTATTTGATGAATTTTGCCACTAAATAATTTCCTTTGCCCAGACAAGAATCGAACTCGCCACTCTAGGTTTAGAGTCTATTTCTAAATCTATATATTTTGACAAAGAAGTATAGACACAATTGAAATGTCTGCCAATTTAATATTAACGCTATGAGTATTACAAATTTTCTATTGGATAAACGACTGAATGGACCAGACAAATCAGGCTCTTGTACATTAAAGTCCGTCACGCAGGGGTTGCGTAAACTAAGAAAATTTCCCACGTGCTGGTATGACAAACTAGCGAACAAGAAATTAGTAATAACTCTCCTAATAATTGAGTTTAGAAAAAATGTAAAGAACAGCAATTGTAGAACATCAATATCTTAACTATAGTTGTCCTATAACAGTTTTCACAGTGCACTCCCCTTGTAAGCAGATTTCCCACGTGCGTCCCGTAGTTGCATTTATCTCAAAACGTAAAAGTTCAATGAGGACAAAATATTGGTATCGAATAATGTGCTTCATAATATAACAGCTTGTCGTTAATATCACAAGGCCGAAAACTAAAAAGAGCAAATTTCTCGGTAAAAAAAAATCGGTTCAAAAATTCTTAATACCTCCGTTATTATGAGTCGGATCAAAAAGTTGTATTTTTTAGTTTTCGGTCTAAAAACGCCCAGTAAAACGCTACTCCTTCACATGTCATATTAACAATAAGCTGTTATATTATGTAGCACAGTTTTTGAAGCATGAATACCAGATATTGTTCTCATTGAACTTTTTATGATAAATGTAAATAAGTATCACACGTGGAAATCTGCTTAGTTTACGCATCCCCTGCGTGACGTACTTTTTTGGTTATATACATATGTATGTATATATGTGTATATATATATATATATATATACATATATGAATGTATTATATAGTTTTCACCCATATGAGACCTATCCTCCGTAATGTTTATAGTCTGAGGCATTGAAGGCTGAGCATAAAGCTTCGTATTACGATGTATTTCGATAAGTGGCGTAAGCGATCAGTCGCCTCCGGTGAAGAAGTAGGAGTGGTACGGTATGCAGAGATCCGGAAGGCAGTCTGAGCCCACTTTCACTGATTCACAACCATTACTTTCTAGCCGCTAACCGGGTTAGCCGGCGAAGGGTGTGGCCACTCCCGGCCACCATCACCATACCAACCCATCTATACACACATATCAGCAGGTGTCCCTTGTTTATTTCCATCTTAAGCGTCTCTTGATGATCGCGTATCTCGCTGTAAACAGTAAGAGCGGACACACTTTATGTCTTATGTCCACCCGAGTCAATAAAGAAGAGATCGGATGGCAAATCATAGCAGAATTTAGTTATGGCATGATTATTTTGAACGTTACATTGTTACTTCAATGCTATATAAAAGCAACAGGTCTCTTAATAATACCTCGGTGAAAGTCCTTGATATTAAAAAAAAAAATAAATACTTGTGGTATAGATGCCCCAGTCGAAGCAGCAAACCTGCTTTCTCTGCGAATTTATTACTTCATTCGAAGATTTCAATATGTTCTCTAATATTTAGAATAGCATTCGTTCATAGAAACTGGGCATTCAGTCCTTTTAAAGGAGTAGTAAAGGAGGGAGTTTAAGGTGTGGTTTCAGTGTGAGTCTTCTGAATCCATAATTAAGGTAGGAGAATTTAATACATTTTTTTCCCCAGCGACTGTAAAATTCCCTCAAACGGAGTTTCTTGCTTTCAATGAGTAATAAATTTTAGCTGTCGTTGATAAATATTGTTGAAACTTGAGTTTACTAGGAATGTCTTCTGAATGACAAGAGCATATAATCAATGACCCTTGTTGTTGATTGTTGATGCAAGGGGAAATGATTGCGACTTTCTACTTCGCCGTGAATGAGACAAGGCTATCGCCAGACCTCCAGGTTGTTCAATCTAGCCATGGGCAAAGTAATTCTGGAAGAACCCGGGACGATTGAATGATTGAATGCTGGTAAGTCCAATAATTACTCCTACACACAGAAATCTCGGGTGTGAAGGAAGATGATTCACTGATTCGCTAAAACGGCTCAAATAATAACAGTGCAGCTAGTAAACCTATCAAATACATGACAAGGGACAAGACAAAGTATAATTAGTAGTATATATATTGGGTATCTACCCTTCTTGTAATGTGATAGATTCAAGTACCACAGAGCTTCAAATACCACGCTTAATTAACGATCACAGAATAATCACGAGTTCTAGGTATCCACGGCACATTAGAAAAGTCTGTCACGCAGGGGCTGCGTAAACTAAGCAGATTTCCCATGTGAAGTTATACAATAGAGAAATCTCCATACGAGAGCCCAACAGTTACGGCCGAACTAGCTTTTGGCGGGAAACTCACTCGTCCGTTACACTTAATAAAATTGCAAATATCTCGGTTAATATTCAAGCTAGAGAATAAATGTATAGAACAATATTTATGGTAAATTTAATTTTCAATAAGATTGGTTCTATACAGTTTTTTGATCCGACGTATGGTAACGTAGATATTTCGAATTTTCGAAAATCTCCCCTCTACCCCCCCCCCCTCCCACTAGTCCGATTACAGCCATTAACAAACTTGATCTGTCTTATTTTATAAAACGTTTAAATATCAAGTTTGGTAACGATCAAACAAAAATTGCGATCGCTAGAGCGTTAACAGACAAATATATATATATAATTTTGAGCGGACCTCATTTTCGTCATCTCCTGGGTAGGATCGATGGACATTTGAAGATATTTTTCGAAAATCGCGTCATGAGTACGACCTCAATAGCTGATTTCCCTTAAGGGAAATCTGCTAAAAGTTTTATATACCCAGAAACTAAGGGTACATAACATCTTAATCGAACCCTGACTGGTGAATGGGATCGAGACATGGGGCATGAAGGCTACCCTAAAATCAAAAGTTAAATAGCATGAACGCAAGGTTCTTACGACCATAGTAGGCCCAAAATAAGATTAATTTAACACGCAGAAGAATTAAGACAAGAGAAAAGATAACTGAGTGAACAGAAATTATCTATTTTACATGATCTGGCAGTTTCAGAGTTACAATGATTGTGACGTGTTTAGTTACTCAACCGGCTTCAAGTTATATGGCAGTGGTTGTGCTATAAGTGATGGCAGACTTTGAGAGACACTGAACATGAGATGGGTTGGCAGAGTAAAGTAGGAAGCTTCCACGCGGAAGGATAGAAGTGGTGAAGGCTGATAATTCAAGAAATGATATTGGGTGTTTGTGTGTGGGTGAGAGAGAAAGAGAGAGAGGTGAGTGTGTGTGTGTGTGTGTGTGTGTGTGTGTGTGAGAAAGAGTGAGTGAGTGAGAGAGAGTGAGTGAGAGAGAGAGAGAGAGAGAGAGTGAGAGAGAGAGAGAGAGAGAGAGAGAGAGAGAGAAAGAGAGAGAGAGAGGGAGAAAGGGAGGAGAGAGTGGAGTTTTTATCATCTAGGAGTATCAAGTGAAAAATTATCTCATTTTCGGGCAAAGGGAGATGAATCTAGTGCCTCTGTGTATCATATTATAATTTATAATCCAGGTTCGGTGGAGTGAAAGGTAGACATATGTACATCATCGGCGGCAGAAATCTAAGCTTCCAGGAAAAAAAAAAATAGGTATATCATACATTGAGTGCATTCAGAACTTTAGTGATCCATCTTATACATCTTCTATCAGCACATACCATCGTATTCCTGCCTGCTTCTTAAATTAGTTTTTAACTTGTCATATATCTAAACTAACCTTGGTAGGTAGAAATTTCCTATAAGAACTTCAAGTGTGAGTTTGTTATGAGAGATATAGTGTAGCAATGGAAGGTAGTTTCGAGCTCAAGTTTCTCCTTATTTTGACGACATTAAACACTTTCATGGAAAATATGGCTCTTCAAATAGAACTGGGCAGGAATGCGTTATATTTATGTAGAACTGTAGTACAAATGTTATCAGTTAGTTAATGCAGGCTACTAAGGGATGACTTTATTACAGTTTTTGGGCAATAATGGAAGCCCTTTCCTCAATACAGCCACTCTTTTTGTCCTTTATCTACTCTTCTGCCTATTCGATCATAACTATCTCTTGGAAGAGAGTTGTAGCCTCCGAATTGGAGAAGAATTCTAGTAAGGAATGCTAATGAGCGTGTGTGGTGGATTTTCCCTTCGGAGCCGCGGCCCAAAACGCCTCGTCAATTTCCTCGAGGAGTGTGAGAACGAGGAGGGCGGTAATTGAGGATTTGTAAGCGAGTGACGAGCAGAGTCCTACTGACATTTGGCCGTGACACTCCTCATTAGACGCCGGCTGATGAGGCACTTCTTCAGGCCTACCCCTGTCAACGGGGGTGCCGCCGCCATCTACCGGAGAGTATGGAAATAGCCTCATAGTGATCTGTCATTGGATATGATTACTGAGGGCCTTTATTACTTTTGAACATAATTAAATAAAGAACTATAGTAGTTGTAGTCGAGCCTTATAATTCATTTACGATGATAGGCACTTAAAGAGCCTGGAGAAAGTCACAGCTCATCCTCTTACTACTAATCCCTATATGTATTTGTCATTTACTGTATAAATGAGGTGATTCTGCAAGTGTGCCGTTCCCCTTTGAGCTTATTTATTATCATAAGGATGGTTTTACGGATGTAATAATAAAAATGGCTAATTAGCAAGTATATAGGATGGCTTAACTAGCACGTCCTTTTAATAAGACCATGAAGAGAGAACGGACGAAAACTGATTTCAATCATCAACATATTAATTTTATTGAAAACTATTTACTGTATCTAGTACTGTAATTAATAATCAGTCAGAATAATTGTTATCTCAATCAATAGAATTTTAGTAGTCCAAGACCTTAAGACGGGGTGTATCTTGTATAATAAATGTATCTTGATACAATATTTGGTAATTAAGCTTCGAATAATGTGGTTTATTATATAATAGGTTACTGTTTATGTAGCATGAGTAGAAGTGGGGGTGTGCTGAAGGCTGAAAACTGAAAAACGCAATTATCTAGGTTAATAAAGGTATATAACAATAATTATAGCACATTTAATTTGCAATAAGATTGGTTCTTGATATTTCGAATTTTCAAAATACCCCCTCTAAACCCCACTTCCACTGGTCCGATTTCAGCCATTAACGAACTTGATCTTCCCCTTTTTACATAAAACGAATAAATATAGAGTTTGGTAACGATTAAATAAAAATTGCGACCGCTAGAGTGTTAACAGACAAATGTATATATATATATATATATATATATATATATATATATATATATATATATAATTTTGAACGGACCTCATTTTCCTCATCTCCTGGGTAGGATCGATGGACATTTGAGGAAATTTTTCAAAACTCGCGTCGTGAGTACGATTTCAATAGCTGATTTCCCTTAAGGGTAATATGATGTGTAGGTGTGTTAATGTCCTCAGGGTCTTGTAGCCTTTGGGATTTAAAGGTAAAATCACTCGACTTCTCCAGATTTAGCGGTTTCGCAGAGCGATATTATTTTCATTCCAATTGAGTTATTAACGGTGTCTTTCTGTGCTTTGTACAGTGGGTTTAAGCGAATGATTTACATTTTTTCTAAACCTTACGACAAAGGTCTGTATTTTGATAATGTTCTTATATAACTCAAATATAATAGAAAGTGGGTTCCTTGAAAGGCGATCAACATTAAAAAGTGACATAAAACATATACTGTATTTCACGGGGTTCACACCCAATTGGTATAAACATATATAATTATGATGGTCGATTAGATTAGATTTAATGTATCACAGATGTTTTGAGAATCCACATTTACATATTAGCAGAAACTATTTAATAAACATTTGCTGCTTTAAGGACTTTTTGGTAAGCATGTTTGTTATTTCTAGGTCGATTTAGGTCGATTTTGGCTTGTTTGATCCACGTTGTCGAGCATTTGAGTATATTATTTCATATATGATACTTATGGGGTCATTGCTACAGCCGGGACACTGACAATAAATAATATGGAAATTTCTCCATTTAAACTGAAAAGTTCTCTCTGACTCAGTTATGGGATAATTTCCACCCGGCGCGAAAAGCGAGCCGCAAAATCTCATTAAGACATCAGCTTATCCTGCGAGTAAAAGTGGTTTGAAAGTAAGGGGAGACTCCTCCATTTTGTGGGTCACACACATTTCAATGGGCTGGAAGAGACGAGGCAGCAGAGAGGTATGGAATTAGAGGTAGGAGTAGCACGGACATGAGATAGTGTGGGTAGTTGTTGTCAGTAGGACAGCTGACTTTTACTGATAATGTGGGACTTTGTGTCAACAATTCTTATCAATTACCGGAGGAGATCGTGGGTATTTGACTACGTGACTGCTGGGGGACCCGTCAATTGTACCTCCGAGTAGGCAAATCATCAAGGGACTACTTACCCCACCATTAGGCTCTTCTGGGAACACATCTTGATATCCCATTGCTTTCCTAAACCATGTCTGTTTTCCATCGAACTCACTAGGTGAAAGTCTAGTTTACCTATCCTAATTTGTCATCTTATTCGTGTATAAAATGAAGTCGAATAAAATTTAGATACGGAGGGAATATATGAGTCTGTGGCTTTATATATATATATATATATATATATATATATATATATATATATATATATATATATAATACTGTACGTGTGCATGTCACTGAACTCCTCCTAGACGGCTGGACCGATTTGAATGAATTTTTGTGTACGCGTTTGGGCAGATGGAGCAGGAGTGGGGGTTGTGATGGAGGGCTAAAATTAAAAATAGCCATATTTCGTTTCCTATTGGTTTTTCGGCAAATATGCACAGGTTAAGAGTTGTTTATGTTGTTATTTGGAGTAACTTTTTTCATATTCACTTCGCGTCATCTCGGTCTCCGATCGAAGGGCGAGGTTATTGGAAATGTAATGAAATGTTAATATGTTTATCTAATGTATGTCCTTAGAGTTTAAGTATGTCAACTAAATAAAGCTGCCTGCAGCAGCCAGAGGTTTTCACTTTCAGGCACTGTTATTTATTATCCAAATTTATTTTATCTGATATGAATTTGGCAATTATTTTCTTTTCTTTATTTATGTTTATGTATTTGCATTATTATTGTTGGGGGTTTTGATTTATTTCGATTATTGGTTTACAACTGTTTAGTAAAGACGTGTAGTGCGCATTCTACCAGATAATCATAGAACTAAAACGTCTTCTTTTCATTTTCTCATTTTTCCTATTTTTTTTTGCGTACAGAGTTTTCGAGATATTTTATTTATGAACATAAAGTTTTGTTTTTAGGCGAACGTGCACAAAACAAATGTTGTTTTTGTGTTATTAAAAGTAGCTTTTGTTTTAAACATAATATTATTAAATTTAATATCCTAATCACTTGATATATCATGCAGGACGACGTCTGCCGGGTCCGCTAGTATATATATATATATATATATATATATATATATATATATATGTGTGTGTGTGTGTGTGTGTGTGTGTGCGTGTGCGTGCGTGTGTGAAACAATCATTCACTTTGCGCTAAGACTAATTGGGACTAATTAGCCACTTGTTTTCACCATTCTGGGGTCAGAACTCAAATTTAATAATATCTCTGGAATATGCTGGATGGTAGAGGAACAAATGTATAAGGATCAATAAGAAGGCCAAGTCCTCTACTGGTTTTTAATATTATGCAGAGTGCACTTTCGGAGTCAACGCTCCATCCTCAGTGCCTGATTAAAGCTGCGTTGCCTGGACCACGACTGCCGGGCGACCTTATACAAATTTAATAATGTGTTCAATAGGTGGCGGCTGAAGAAAAAATGCTAAACAAAAAATAAGCATTGTTAAACATCAATATTTAGCTTAATAAATTCAAAATATTAAAACTAAATGTGAAAGTTCGAAATTGAGATAAGAGAGAGATGGAGGGAGTGTTGAGAAGATGTACAAAACTGTTTTATATTTCTACCAATTTGGCTTTTTTTCCTCATATTTATTCAATTAATTTATCAACTTAAATACGCATTGGTGTCTTTAAATACTTTTAATTTGAAGGTTTGGTTGTTGTTCTTCATAGACATGGATCATTACTTGTTCAGCAAATAATATCCGTAGTCCCTGGTTACCTGGGTAAAAAAGGGGAGTGAGGTGAAGCTAATTAGCTTTATGTTCATAAATTGGCTAATAAAAATAGAAATAAATGTTATTTTAAGGAATTTTTTGTAATAAAATAAAACTTTGTTACATACCGCAATGTTTCAATTGGTTTATACACTTGTTTGAATGCCAAATGAAGATCCAGCGTGGTTATTAATTATTATCATGGCAAGAGGATACAAAAGATAGTTTCTGCAAAGAATTAACCATCCCATGTCCTTCTCTTCAGGCAATTTCGGAACTAGACTACTAAATGGGCTAAAATTATGAATTTTTCGGGGTAAAACTTGGCATATATCCAATTAAACATTTCTGAAAACGAATGTACATCTTACTTCATTCTTGTCAACCAACGGATAGTTGGAGTACATTGAAACAGCCCACAAGTGAGGACGATTTGACCGCTTATCTACCAAGCAAAGACTGTATTTGTATACTATTTCGTATGCGGGTTGAATAGAGATGAGATGGTTGTTCGGAACGAGAAAATATCCGGAAAAGTGGGCTAGTAGAGAAATGACCCCTTGGAGGTCGTGACTGCAATCCCTGATCCTCACTTTCCAACCTGGGTGCCTCTGCCTGGCTACCAGCGGTGCTTCTAGGGCAATAGAGAGTATCAGAAAGTATGGTCCGGATCGGTGAGCTACGAACAACACTCTGGTTCGGATAATGCTTTAGGTCATCGAGGAACCAGTATTACTTGAAAGGTATGTTACCTATAAACCTTCTAATTCTTGAAAAGGTATTGTGACAGTTGACCTTTTTTTTTTAATATCATACCAATTTACATTTTTCTAGAGTAATGAGCGTTTCATTAAAAATAGCCTGTCCTACTAAACTCGCGAATGAGCTTATAATAAAAAGTCCGTCACGCAGGGGCTGCGTAAACTAAGCAGATTTCCCACGGGGAGGTTTATAACAGATAAATTTGCATACTGGTAACACCACCGCGAATGTGAAGTGAATATATACCAACGGTAATAAGAAATCATTCAGACCTGTTATCATTATATCTACAACGGAAAGCGTCTGAATTGTAAACAAACAGGTCGCTGCGCTGAATAGGTAGAATTAATCTAGACCGGAAAGATGAACAATTCATCTGAATATAAAATATTAATTTTATTGAAAACTACTTACTATAGCTAGTGGAATAATTTGAAATGAATCAGAATAATTTCTATCTCAATCACATAGATTTTAGTTATGCTGGAAACAAAAGAAGACGGGAGGGGGCTGACAGAAAGTATTTGTTTGTAACTCGTATAATAAAGCTTTGTTGAAAACAATATTTGGTATTTAAACTTGTAATGAAGTGGTTCATGATATAACAGCCTATTATTAGTATGATTCTGAGAAGCGTAAAACTATAAAATCCAAATATTTCGGTTAATTTCTGAATATAATGAAAATAGGCATATAACAATATTTTTAGTAAATTAAATTTCAATAAGTTGGGATCTATACAATTTTTCGATCCTACGTAATATAACGGAAAAAATGTTGTTAAATAATAACGGATATATTTCGAATTTTCAAAATTCATCACAATAATTAAAGCGGTAACAGACAAATATATACCTCATTTTCGTCATCTCATAGGTAGGATCCATGGACGTTTAAAGAAAATTTTGGAAAATCGGGTCATTAGTACGACATGAATAGCTGATTTCCCTTGAGGGAAATCTGCTAATAAAAACTGCGTAAACAAAGCAGATTTTCCGCGTGAAGTTTTACAATAGATAAATCTGCATACTGTTAACACTTAACACCACCTTGAGTAAATACAAACGGTACTAAGAGATCTTTCCCCTCCCGGCGGGGAGCATCAAAAATGTAAACAAACAGGTCTGCCAAGGGGACACAGGAAATAAAAACAATAACTGAAACTTATTCGAATTTAGCATATTAATTTTATTTAAAACTCTGTACTATATATAGTAGTGTAATTTAAAATTAATCAAAATATTTTTTATCTCAATCAATCAAATTTTAGTGTCCAAGAATTTAAGACGGGGGGCGAGGGTCACAAGAACATATTTGCATGTATCTCGTATATTAAAGGTCTCTAGAAAACAATATTTGGCATTTAAGCTTTGAATAATGTGGTTTATTATATAACAGAGTATTGTTTATGTAATACGAGTAGACGTGGGGATTACTGAAGGCTGAAAACTGAAAAATGTAAATTTCTCGGTTAATAGTCAAGATAGATAACAACAATATCCACAGTACATTTAATTTGCAATAATATTTGTTATATACACTTATTCGATCCGAATTATAGAAACGGAGATAGATAGATATATATAGATAGATAGATCTACACACACACACACACACACACACACACACACATATATATATATATATATATATATATATATATATATACACAAACACACACACACACAGTTTTGAATGGACCTCCTTTTCGTCATCAACTAGGTAGGATCAATGGACATTTGAAGAAAAATTGCGACATGAGTATGACCTCAATAGCTGATTTCCCTTAAGGGAGTAAGCTAAAATATGACCGGTAAAGCTACAAGTGTAACCCAAATATAAGGTTACTGCCCAAGTGGCAATTACACTCAATTTATTTCCCTGAAGAATGACGTCTCCTGCCCGATGGAACTGGAACAAACGAATTACTATATATCTTAGTGGATACCTTTATTATTGTAATTTGGAGCTTTTATGGTGCACATAAAACAAAGAAAGGTTGCTAAGTCTTTCGTATGGATTGTACTTTAAGGGAGCGAAAGTTGGACTCTCCAAAAAAGGGATTATTGGAAGCAATTGAAATGTGGATCTGGCGTAGAATCACTAAAGCAAGTTGGACTAAAAAAAAATCCAACATGGAAGTTCTAAATGAGGTAAGAGAGAGGAAAAGTCTTATCAAGGCCATGGAAAAAAGGAGAGTGAAACTTCTTATCATGAGGCAAAACGACTTCATTCAAATATATTTGAAGATAAGATTCTTGGGCATAGGAAGGCTTAGAAAATGCTTTTTTGAAGACATCAAGCATGATATGACAAGAGCAGCTTCCGATAGAACACAATGGTTGCAACTACAAGGCGTAGCCTTTAGATCATCATGATGACCTTTATGATTCATCTGATCAAACGAAACTTTCACTGTAATTGGTTTAAAAATCTTCATTTCTTCGGCTATTTCGAACGAAGTCTGGAAGGTCATCAGTAGACTCCAATTTTCTGAATTAAGCTCCATTTTCATTACCCAAATTGGTCCTCGAGTCTAGTGAATGGAATCTTCGAACTTTCTTCACAACAGTCCATGGATTATACGTGTACAGCTTTCCTAAATCTATAAACTTCTTCAAATGTGCTAAAAGCAATAAACAAACTCCATGGACATATGATTTAATATTTATTTTGTAGAATGTGTACAAGTGCGACCGGTCAGCTGTAGTGACGGTTTATACCGTATCTTGTCTGTTGATGTCGAAACACTTTTTACCGGATTTTACGCTGTTATTATAATTTCCTCGATTTAAGTATTGAGCAACATTTTTATTTAATGTATAGTCACAAATGTGTCTGACCTTTTAAGACGCAAATGAAACCAGAAGCTGTATTCTGTTGACCATTCGAATACTGAATAATATATTGAAAATGTAAGACGTGGTCTTTCAAGTGAACACTTTCTGATCTATGAACAAAAGTCTCTAATTTGGGATAAAAAAAAATGCCCTTGATTTTCAAATTCAAAAATCATTATCTACTGCATCTTAAAGTGAATGGCCAGAAAATTGAATCTTCATAACAAACTCAATCTTATCTGGAAAAGAGTAGGGTATTGTTTTCAGACGAACTAATATACTAAATAATATATATATATATAATTTAAATTTGCATCAATTACTTGTAATAAATTGCTTAATAATAAAATACTTCTAATTTTAAAGTAATAACTATCCATTGGATACCAGGACATTCAGACATCACGGAAAATATTTTGGTTGACAAACATGCAAAACTAGCAACTCAACTTGACATATTACACACTGATCACATTACAGGACACGAAGCCATTAAACTCATTAAAAAAGAGGTCAGCCTAAAATGGGAAGCGGAATGGCATCTGACAGACACAAAACTACGAGAAATAAAAAACTCTATTCCTGAATGGCTCTCCAGTAATCGGGATACTAGAAGAGAAGAAGTAGTCCTTACTCGTTTAAGGCACGGCCATTCACGGATAACACACGGACACCTCATGACTAGGACTGATCCACCTTTATGTACACTGTGCAATACACAACTGACAATCAAACACTTACTTACAGACTGCAGACTAATAACTGACAAGAACTTACCCACCAACCTATCTGAACTACTACACGACGATAGCCCATACATTACAAAAGTCATGAAACACCTCAAAGACACACACATCTACAACCAGATATAACATTAAATAATATAATAAATAGACTGCAATAATATCCACTGCAGAAAAAATAAATTACCGTATTTTTACCTACCTCTGTAGATTTTTTAACCTTTTTTATTGGTTTTTATAAGGTGGCTTTACCTTTACTATTTTAGAATCATAACAAGAAAATGTGTGAATCGCTTAAATTGCGACACACCTAAATAAACCAAATAAATAAATAAAATAATTTATTAAGAACCATATTAAGTAAATTATATACAAACAAATGTAAATCGATTCGTACATTTCCACGGTCTAGTCAATATTACTTATTAAGGACTCCAAGTATTGAACGCGTCTTCACGTTTTTGGTTGACGTTTCGATAGAATTATTCCAGCTTACTCAGGTCTTCCCCTGAGTATTGGGCTGATTATTGATATCATATGTCCAAGTATCTGTATGTTCAAAATACAAGAACGCTTAGGAAGCATGGAGTGTTCATTCTCCATGTCTTCACGGATTCCTTCCTCTCCCCCAGCTCCTCTATCCGGGGTTTTCGCTGAGTCTCCACCACTTAAAGGTGCGACTCCACTTCCATTTTTATCCGAAATCACTCAACTAATAAAAGATAAACGAAAATATGTTTAAGATAACATTCAGCACAGTCTACAGGTTTCGCACCCATATGTTAGTACTGGTAATACTGTGGAATTCCAAAGTTTCTTTTTTAGTTTATTGTCTGCCTTACTCTTGTAAAGCATTCTATTTCTTAAGAAAGCCTTCCAGCCCAGGCTAACTCTTCGCAGGATTTCCTTTCACTGTCCCCTTGTACTTCTTAGTTGTCCTAAGCATATAATATCTTCTGTGATTTTTAGCAGTTATCCTCGGATCTCGAGACTATCTTCCGCAATGACTGCATTTATTCATATTAATTTTTAGATCAATACTCCTACCCTTGGCTTCTATTTCGTTGAACATTTCTTTTACTTCTTCCAAAGATGATGCGATAAGGACTTGATCAGCGGGAAATTCTAAATGGCTTAACCATTCTGCATCAATTCTAATACCTTTTCCTCCCCATTTTTATTTTAACATACTGTCGAATATATTAAATAAATGTATGGAAAACTTTACAACAAATGAAAATTCTTTTTGTGATCTGTCGAATTCGGTAACTTCCAGTTTTCATGGAAATATTCGTATTACGAACAAACTTAGCTTTTGCTAACAAAACCTATATATAGATAAAAGATAAATAAACAAGAACATAAAATTTCATTAATCTACTTATATTAAAATAAAAAATGTTATTGAAATAAAAATTTATGGAGAAGAAAAAAAAATAAAATAATAATAAAATAAAATAAAAATTAATGTATAATAATAGACAAAATAAAGAGACAATTCTTCTAAATCATCAATCAATTATTACTATATGTACTATTACAATTATTATTAGGCACAATATTAATTATGAAAAATAAATAGATAAATAAAATATATAAATAATAATAAGAAATGAAATATTTACTACTTGTGTAGGAAGTAATAAATCAATCAAACATTATGAAAGCTCGTACTTTAAGCGCATTAATAACAAATTTACAGGTATTAATAATATATATATGTATATATATATATATATATATATATATATACTAGCTAAGGTACCCGGCTTCGCCCGGGAATTCATTTGAGCCGGAATGATGATGGTATTTTTTCGGCAAGACTTTACTTTGCACAATATTTTGACATTTCCCCGATTCAGTGTTTAGGGTTAGTACCCGTGGTTGGTTTGGAATAGAAAATGAAATATCGCGAATTTTTATTTCAGGCCTCCCTTATAACCCCCACTCCCGTTATAACGTAAACATTTTAATATAGGTTATTACCATTTAAGAATTAATGCTAATTTATATATTCTGAGTTTTGTTGGAATCGGTTCAACCGTTGGTGTCCAATAAAATAGTTGACTCCCGCTTTAGCTTTTAGTGTATATCTCGTTTATAATTTTTTATACAACAAAAGTGAATATAACAAAAGTTACTTTAAATAACAAACTAAACAACTTTTGTCATGTGAATATTTGCAGAAAAACCAATAGAAAACAAAATACCGCTATTTTTAATTTCAGGCCTCCCTTACAACCCCTACTTCTGCCCGTTCCAAGAAATGTTGGTATGGCTTATGATAATGAAGTCGTTAGTGCTAATACAAATACCGCGTTTTATTCAGTTCGGTTGAGTCTCTTGTGTGCCAATAAAATTGTTGACTCCCGCTACCATTTTTAGCGTACAACGCATTTATACGTCGGTATACGGCAAAAGTGTATATGACAAAAATTTATCTAAATAACAAAATAAACAGCTTTTGGTATGTGCATTTTTGCCGAAAAACCAATAGGAAACAAAATATCACCATTTTTAATTTCAGGCCTCCCTCATAACCCCCACTTCTGCCCGTCCCTAGAAATGTTGGTATGGCTTATTATAATGAAGGCGCTATTGCTAATTCACATACCGAGTTTTATTTAGTTCGGTTGAGTCTTTTGTGCCAAATAAAATTGTTCACTTCCGCTATAGGTTTTAGTCTATATCTCGTTTATAATTCACTATACGAAAAAAATGTATATAACAAAAGTTACTCTAAATAACAAAATAAACAACATTTGTTATGTGCTTATTTGCCGAAAAACCAATAGGAAACAAAATATCGCTATTTTTAATTTCAGGCCTCCCTTATAACCCCCACTCCTGTTCGTCTCAGAGAATATTAGTATAGCCTAAAGTCTAAGTTGGGCTAGTAGTAATATACATACCAAGTTTCATAAAATTCGATTCAGCCGTTTATGCGTGAAAAGGTAACAAACAAACAAACAAACAAACAAACAAACAAACAAACAAACAAACATACACGAAACAAACAAAATGCAGTTATGGTGTCTATGACATGTGAAACGAAAAGTTATCGTGAAATTTCGCGAAAAAAAATCAATGTACAGACAGAGGTTACAATTTTATATATATACTAGCTCAGATACCCGGCTTCGCCCGAGAATTCATTTGAGGCTGAATGGTGATAGTATTCTTTAGCAGGCTTTACATTGCACAATATTTTGACATTTACCCGTCTCAGTGTTTAGGATTGATACCCGTCGTTGCCGTGGATTTGCTAATAATAGAATATTTGTTCGATAAGGCTTCACTGTCTTTGATATTTTTATATTTCCCGTCTCTTATACATGTAAATATGGTGAATTTTTATTTCAGGCCTCCCTTATAACCCCCCTCCCGTTCGAACCTAAAAATTTTAATATAACTTATAATTATGGAAGAATTAATGGTAATTGACATACCGAGCTTTGTTAAGTTCGGTTCAGCCGTTAGTGCCCAATAACATTGTTCGCTCCCGCTAAAGTTTTAACGTATAACTCATTTATACTTAGGTATACGACAAAAGTGTATATAACAAAAGTTACTCCAAATAACAAAATAAATAACTTTTGTTATGTTTATATTTGCGGAAAAACCAATAGGAAACGAAATATCACTATTTTTAATTTCCGGCTTTCCTTATAACCCCCACTCCTGCCCGTCCATAAAAATGTTGGTATGGCTTATTATAATTAAGGCCTCACTGCTAATACACATACCGAGTTTTATTTAGTTCGGTTGAGTCTTTTTTGGCAAATAATATTGTTGACTACCGCTATAATTTTTAGCGTATAACGCTTTTAAACTTCGGTATACGACAAAAGTGTATATAACAAAAGTTACTCTAAATAACAAAATAAACAACTTTTGTTATGTGCATATTTGCCGAAGAACCAATAGAAAACGAAATATCGCTATTTTTAATTTCAGGCTTCCCTTATAACCCCCACTCCTGTTCGCCTCAGAGAAAATTAATATAGCCTAAAGTCTAAGTTGGGTTAGTAGTAATATACATACCAAGTTTCATAAAATTCGGTTCAGCCGTTTATGCGTGAAAAGGTAACAAACAAACAAACAAACAAACAAACATACACGAAAGAAACAAAATGCAGATATGGTGTCTATGACATGTGAAACGAAAAGTTATCGTGAAATTTCGCGAAAAAAAATCAATGTACAGACAGAGGTTACAATTTTATATATATATAGATATATATATATATATATATATATATATATATATATATATATATATATAGAGTGAGAGAGAGAGAGAGAGAAAGAGAGAGAGAGAGAGAGAGAGAGGGAGAAACAGCCAGAGAGTGTGAAAGAAAGATAAATACACACCTGTCCTAAAAGAATCGCATGCAGTGTTTGAACTGTTAGAGCTATTTTAAGTCAAAAGCGGTTGAAGTGCTGTCTGACCAGTTATGTGTTTGGGACAATCTGTTATTTTGTTATTGATTATGTTCGCCGAAATTTTGCCGGAACTCTCTTACTTTCTTTGACCTCATTTTAGACGTTTTCGATTTCTTGCTTAAATAGTATTTTTTTTTTTTTTTTACTCATGAATATAAACGAGTTTCGCAAATAAAGTACAAGGTCTCTGAAAGTAAATTAGATTTTACTGAGCAAGTAATTTATTCTTTTTAATTCTACAATTACATGGAATGAAAATATAAATATCTTTAACAAGCTTATTTCCATCAAAATCACTTAAATCAATATCAAGAAACCTTGAAATTGCATATTAAAGATGCTTTAGTAAAATTTAGAATGTATATCAACAAGAATTAGCTGTTACAACCTGTCAGGTAAGCAGTTTGAAGAATTTATTGATTTTAAGTAGCTACCCATACTCGTATTTAAACATTTATTAATGACGTTAAAAAAATACATAGGAATTAATAAATTTGAATTTATAATGTGACCCAATGAAATTAAATATAAACTTTGTCTTTCCATGTGTTCAACATTATTAACTATATACGAGAATTTTCTTTAACTCGTGTTGTGTTGGTACTGATGTCCCTAACGTTTTTAAAAAGCAGATAAAACATGATCATAAATTAAAAAGAAATATTAAGTGGTTACAAAAGTTTAATATTTTACACTGAAAGTTATTGGTTAATAAGTTCCTCCAGTTATGTCGATTTTACATTCACTATATCTTTCTATCCGCATTCATATCTTATTAAATGGAAGTATGGGCTCCAATATTATTTCATTATAATTTTTATCATAAATTCTGATATCTTGATATTATTATCTCATGTTTTCGATATAGTGGCTGACTACAAGATCGAATAATCTGTTAATCGACTTTTTAATATGTTCTGCAGATAATGAAGAGCTGTTTTAGCAGATTTCCCTTAAGGGAAATCAGCTATTGAGGTTGTACTCATGACGCGATTTTTGAATTTTTTCTTCAAATGTCCATCGATCCTACCCAGGAGATGACGAAAATGAGGACCGTTCAAAACTGTATATATATGTCTATATATATATATATATATATATATATATATATATATATATATTTGTCTGTTACCGCTCTAGCGGTCGCAATTATTGTTTAATCGTTACCAAACTCGATATTTAGTCGTTTTATGTAAAAAGAAAGATCAAGTTCGTTAACAGCTGAAATCGGTCCAGGAGAAGGGATGGTTTAGAGGGGAGGATTTTCGAAATATCTCCGTTACTATAGGTCGGATCGAACACTTGTATAGAACAAATCTTATTGTAAATTACATTTACTATAAATATTCTTATATGCATTAATTCACTATCTTGAATATTAACCGAGATATTGGCATTTTTCCGTTTTCAGCCACCAGCCAACCGCCTCTTCTACCAACGTTACATAAGCAATACTCTGCTACATAATAAATCTCATTATTCGAAGTTTAAACACCAAAAATTGTATTCAAGAGACCTTTGTTATACGAGATACATGCAAATATGTCCTGGAGATCCCCCCCCCGTCTTAAGGTTTTCGACTACTAAAATTTGATTGATAGGGATAACAATTATTCTGACTCACTATTAATTACATTACTCCATATAGTAAATAGTTCTCAATAAAATTAATATGTTATATTCTGATATATTTCAGTAATAGTTTTTATTTCCGGTGTGAAGCGGGCAGACCCGTTTGTTTACATTTCTAACCTAACGCTTCCTGTCGGCCGGTTATTGAAATTGGATGAACCGTTTCTTATTTCCGTTTGTATTTATTTGCGGTGGTGTTGTGTTACCAGTATGTAGATTTATCTATTACTAAACTTCACGAGGGAAATCTGCTTTGTTTACGCAGCCCCTGCGTGACGGACTTTTTTTGCTTTCTTGTATGCCTTCAATACAATTTATAAAAGTATAAGAGCCTGTGCTATCTAAAAGGGGAGACTGCGGTGGTTATGACTTGTTGAAAGAATGTGACTTCCCAGACCTAGAGAGACTGTCCACGTACACCTGGAGGAAATACGATAAGTCCATCACAAATATTTATAGTAAATTAAATTTGCAATATGAATGGTTGTATACAATATATTGATCCAACGCATCGCAACGGACATATTTGGAATTTAAATTTTTCTCCCCCTCAAAATCCCCTCCCCCGTGACCGATTTCAAGAGTTAGCAGACAAGAACTTTAGTTTTAGAAGAAACGCTTATGTGCCTAGTTTAGTTACGATCTAATTAAAATTGTGACCGCAAGGTAATGAAATGTGTGTGTGTGTGTGTGTGTGTGTGTGTGTGTGTGTGTGTGTGTGTGTGTGTGTGTGTGTGTGTAATTTTGAACGAGCACCATTGTCGTCATCTTCTAGGTAGGATCGATGGACATTTTTGTAAAATGAATTAGAACTAATGTCCCTTGGGGGAAATCTGCTAAAATAGGTAGCCCTAAGGTTCTGTGGCCTAATGGCCAAGATGAGGACTTGCGGAGATTGGGAACCGTAATTAGAAAATCCCAGGTCTCCCAAGGAGATTAACGCCGTGCAAGGAAATTGAAGTCTCGTATGATTTTTTTTGATTTATTTATTTATGGACATCACATCAAAGGTGATTTGCCCTTTCAAAAATTGCACAATAACAAAAGTAACAAATTGTTAAATAACAAAAGTAAAATAGATAACAAGAAGTAACAATAAGAAATACCAGAAAAAAACAATGACAAATAACAAACGTGAAATAGATAAACATTTTATATGTAAACATTAAAAATATATATATATATATATATATATATATATATATATATATATATATATATATATATAAAAACAATTAGTGATGAGTATAGTTGGTGGATGATCAGTAGGAATTTAATGGCTGAAAATGATATTTTTTTCTAATATTTGACGTAATTTTTTCGTTCAGGGTAAACATATACATGTGTACAAAAGCATCTAAAACATGTGGCATGTGGGTAGTTCTAATATTTATTTATTTATTTAGTTTATTTAGGTGTGTCGCAATTTAAGCGATTCACACATTTTCTTGTAATGATTCTAAAAGAGTAGAGGTAAAGTCTCGTATGAGGTGTCATTCATTCAGCTGCAGGCAAAGTCAAAGCTTTGGAAGTTACACTCTCTAAACAGAACTTAACTGTTAAAATATGTAATTACTTAACTGTATTAGCAGATCTCCCTTAAGGGAAATCAGCTTTTGAGGTCGTACTCTTGACGCGATTTTCGAACAATTTCTTCAAATGTCCATCGATACTACCCAGGAGATCATGAAAATGACGCACAAAATATTATTTATATTTGTTTGTTAACGCTCTGGCGGTCGAAATTTTTGTTTGACCGTTACCTAACTGGATATTTAATCGCATTATGTATAATGGAAAATCATGTTCCTTAATGACTGCAATTGTTAATGGTTTAGAGTGGGGATTTTCGAAAATTCGAAATATCTCCGTTTCTCGTTGTATCAAAAAAGTGTATAGAACCAATCTTATTGCAAATTAAATGCTCTACAAAATAATGTTATCTACATTTATTCTCTATATTGAATATTAACAGAGATGTTTACATTTTTCAGTTTTCAGCCTTCAGCAAACCCACACTCATGTTACGTAAACAATACCATGTTATATACTAAAACACATTATTCGAAGCTTAAATACCAAATTGTTTTCAAGAGACCTTTATTATACGAGATACATGCAAATATGTTCTGGTGACCCTCCCCTCCACCCGTCTTAACTTCATGGACTACCAAAATTTGATTGATTGAGATAAAAATAAATTCTGATTCAAACAAAATTAATATGTTATATTCTTATATATATTTCAGTAATTGTTTTTCTTTCCGGTGAGACTTTGGAAGACCTGTTTGTTTATAATTCAGACGCTTCCCGTCGGGAGGTTATTAAAATTGACTGAAAGATTTCTTATTACCGTTATTGTTACTATATATGTTATTGTTACTTCTTGTTAAGGTATTAGTTATTGTTACTTGTTAAGATATATGTTATTGTTACTTGATGTTGAGATATTTGTTATTGTTACTTTTTGTTAAGGTATTAGTTATTGTTACTTGTTGTTAAGATATATGTTATTGTTACTTTTTGTTAAGGTATTAGTTATTGTTACTTGTTGTTAAGATATATGTTATTGTTACTTGTTGTTAAGATATTTGTTATTGTTACTTGTTTTTAAGATATTTGTTATTGTTACTTGTTGTTAAGGTATTAGTTATTGTTACTTGTTGTTAAGATATATGTTATTGTTACTTGTTGTTAAGATATTTGTTATTGTTACTTGTTGTTAAGGTATTAGTATTAGATTTATAGCGAGAGTAATATTAATTCTGATTACTATCAATATCTTCCGATACACAAAACATCTCCTAACAGCTTCAAGTTGAAGTCGTCAAGTACAGGACAGAGGGCACATCGAGAAGGAAGAGGTAGTTGTGTTAAGAAGGAACCATGCCCCACAAGTCTTGTTGTACATACTGATGAACAGCTGGTGAAAGAGAGGATGTTGGCAGCAGTGGTTTACCCACCTTCAGTTGCCATTGCTCCAGTTGGCTGCCTGTCTTTTGGTGCCGGCAACGTGAACAAGGTTACAAACTACATTTCCGTAGTTCGCTATTAGCCAATGCCTTCTTCGTTGTAGGCATTCCGTACTGAAAAGTAAACTCTGTCTACAAATGCTTCGAGTAAAATATATTTTTTCTGGATAAAAATAATATTAAAAAAGTCCGTTAAGCAGGGGCTGCATAAACAAAGTTTGTATTTAATCACATAATATTCTTGGTGGCATTGTTTTACCAGTATGTAGGGCAGATATCCCTCGTGAACTTTAACAATAGATAAATCTACATACTGGTAAAGCAATACCACTGAGAATATTATGTGAATAAATACAAACTTTGTTTATGCAGCCCCTGATTAACGGACTTTTTTAATATTATTTTTATCCAGGAAAAATATATTTTACTCGAAGCACTTGTAGGCAGAGTTTACTTTTCAGTACGGAATGCCTACAACAAAGAAGGCATTGGCTAATAGCGAACTACGGAAATGTAGTTTGTAACCTTGTTCACGTTGCCGGCACCAAAAGACAGGCAGCCAACTGGAGCAATGGCAACTGAAGGTGGGCAAACCACTGCTGCCAACATCCTCTCTTTCACCAGCTGTTCATCAGTATGTACAACAAGACTTGGGGGACATGGTTCCTTCTTAACACAACTACCTCTTCCTTCTCGATATGCCCTCTGTCCTGTACTTGACGACTTCAACTTGAAGCTGTTAGGAGATGTTTTGTGTATCGGAAGATATTGATAGTAATCAGAATTAATATTACTCTCGCTATAAATCTAATACTAATACCTTAACAACAAGTAACAATAACATATATCTTAACAACAAGTAACAATAACAAATACATTTACAACAAGTAACAATAACAAATATCTTAACATCAAGTAACAATAACATATATCTTAACAACAAGTAACAATAACTAATACCTTAACAAGAAGTAACAATAACATATATCTTAACAACAAGTAACAATAACTAATACCTTAACAAGAAGTAACAATAACAAATATCTTAACACAAGTAACAATAACATATATCTTTACAACAAGTAACAATAACTAATACCTTGACAATAAGTAACAATAACAAATATCTTAACAACAAGTAACAATAACAAATACCTTTACAACAAGTAACAATAACAAATACCTTTACAACAAGTAACAATAACAAATATCTTGACAACAAGTAACAAAAACAAATATATTAAAACAAGTAACAATAACATATATCTTTACAACAAGTAACAATAACAAATATCTTGACAACAAGTAACAATAACATATATCTTAACAACAAGTAACAATAACTAATACCTTAACAACAAGTAACAATAACAAATATCTTAACAACAAGTAACAATAACAAATACCTTTACAACAAGTAACAATAACAAATACCTTTACAACAAGTAACAATAACAAATATCTTGACAACAAGTAACAATAACTAATACCTTAACAACAAGTAACAATAACAAATATCTTAACAACAAAAAAACAATAACAAATACCTTTACAACAAGTAACAATAACAAATACCTTTACAACAATTAACAATAACAAATACCTTAACAACAAGTAACAATAACAAATACCTTAACAACAAGTAACAATAACAAATACCTTTACAACAAGTAACAATAACATATATCTTAACAACAAGTAACAATAACAAATACCTTTACAACAAGTAACAATAACATATATCTTAACAACAAGTAACAATAACAAATACCTTTACAACAAGTAACAATAACATATATCTTAACAACAAGTAACAATAACAAATACCTTACCAACAAATAAAAATAACAAATACCTTAACAACAATTAACAATTGCAAATAATTTAACAGCAAGTAACAATAACAAATACCAAAAGCAATGACAAATAACAAAAGTGTAATGTCTATTGTTATTTGTCATTGCTTTTTGGTATTTGTTATTGTTACTTGATAAGATATTTGTTATTGTTACTTTTTGTTAAGATATTTGTTATTGTTACTTGTTGTTAAGATATTTGTATAAAGAACACGTGTAGTAAGTATAAAGTTATGGTTTCCTATTAACGACTACTTTGGTAACTAATTTGGAGATATCATGTTCCGTAAACGCTGTAGGTTGCTGCCCTTTCCGAGACAGTTTGGGACTAAAGATTTTATTTATATTTTTTTTTTGCCCATATAGAAACTTATCGAAGGCACAATGTCATTTAGTAGCATTAATACCAACGTTAACACAAATACTTTCATCAGATTTCCCCCTCTCCCTCTACATCCCCACTGCCCTTAATCTTGTGATGGTACACTGCGGTATAATATATAAAGTAAATAAAAAGTCCATCACTTCTCAAAGGGCTGCGTTAACTAAACAGATTTTCGACGTGCGTTAGGTATGTGCGGTTGTCTCAAAACGTAAAACTTTGAACAATATTTAGTATATAGGCTTCAAATAAAGTGCTTCATAATATAACAGCTGTTTGTTAATATGACATGAGTAGGAGAGAGGGTTTGTTGATGGCCGAAAACTAAAATATGGAAATATCTTGGTTAATATTCAATTTAGACAAAACATGTATAAAACAACATCGAATTTTCTAAATTCCCCACCCAAAACCCACTCCCTTCCTCTGGTTGGATTTCAGCCGTTGACAAACTTGATCTTTACATCTACATAAAAGGCGCATCTATTTACAGGCTACACATGGCATTGATCTCGTGAACAGGTAAAGCTGATTCTCACAGGACCGAACAAGGGAATAAGAGGGGCACAAGGATAGTCAGTGGCTTCCCCTTGCCTTCTACATCAGACCGTCCAGTAATAAAGGGAAATTCCATTCACACCAGTAAAGTTATGAGTGTAGAGAATTCAATTTAAGGACATAGTTGTTGTATAGCCATCCCTCGGTAGCCTGTAGCCTGCATAACCTGATAAATGATAGGCAGGTTACAACTTACAATCTACCCTCCAGTCTTGTCGCACTGACGTGTTGTAAGTGAGAATTTAGAGAGGGAGGGGAATATATAAATACATAAATATATACAATTACATAAATATTTGTCCGGATTAGCGGGGTCCTACTGTATATATATATATAATTATATATATATAATTTTGAAACGACATCAATTTCGTCAATCCTGGGTAGGATCGATGGACATTAGATGGCATTTTTTTTTCAAAAATCGCGCCATGAGTACAACCTCAACAACTGATTTCCCTCAAGGTAAACCTGCTAATAAATAAGGTGAAGACTGATAATGAAAATGTTATATTATCGTTTAATACCACACAGTTTATCATGATATTGATTCTGTATTAAATCGATCTTTACGACTATCGATTAATGCACCCCTATGGATGGCATTGCGCCAAGAAGGCATACCCACACGTGTGCTAACTACAATCCTGCCAACTGTTACAAGCGGTCTGGCACCCAACTATTTATAGGTGAATAGTCGTTCCTCTCTAATTCCTTTAGGCTTCTTGCCAACTAGGCTGGGGGTTTTAACACCTTTTGGCTTCACTTGACAAAGCCTGAGTTCGCAACAACAAAAAAGCCTCCTTAGCCATTCTTCGTTTTAGATAATGTATCCGAACGAAGAAATTTGATTACGCCAATAACAATCAAGTGCTTCTTCGAAAGACATTAAACGCCATGATTTTACCATTTATATCACTTCAAACGGGGATGGAAACTTTCTTATTAAGACTGATCCTCTTATCTCTACTTTGGAATATCTCATCTCAAATGCTTCATCGCCATACTTTGGACTGTCATGATTTTTCGTGAGTTGCTAAGTAGTTAGAAGAATATCGAATGCACCGTCCTACACAGAGTTGAAGATTCATGTATATACTTAAATCATTCACCGATCTCAGTATGTAAACGTTCTGATTCTTTAATATTTGCAGCCGAATTTGCTGTTTGCTGGAGGCTTAGCCACTCACTGGAATTAGTCAATATCTGAGTGTTTTGGTTCTTCCAAGCTCTATTCATTTAGTCTTAGATGATTTTGTTATCCAGTTTAATTCTTGAAAATTAAATTATGAACTTCTGTAGCGAAGTGAGTAGAGGACCTTCTTTAACGCTCGGGTGGTTCCTGAATGCAGAGTAGTATTTCTGAAGAGTGAGACATTCAAAAGTGCTAAACGCTTTTTGTAAAGCAATCTAAAAGATATTGATTCCTTATTGCATCTGCATAAAAGTCGGAGGTTACCAAACTCGATACTTTGGAACAATATGAAGTTTGGTAATGGCTGTAAGCGGACCAGGCGAGAGGGGGTCAAAGGAAGGAAAATCGGAAATATCAGTCATTTTGAGCCATATAGAAAAATTGTATAAAACCAATTTCGTTAAACATTTAAAAAATTATTTTCTATACATTGTTTCTATATCTCGAATATTTACCAAGATATAGGATATTATTTATTTTTGAATCTTCAATAAATCCGAACTCCTTCTAAAATATAAAATTAACAATAAGCTGATAAATTATGAAGCATCTTATATCTAGATTAAATAACATATATATCGTTTTGACCACCCATTACTATGTGAGATACATGAAAAAAAGATTGATGTGACGTCGTCAATAAAAATTGTATTTATTAGAGATCTTAGTACTTACCTGACCGACACCATACTAAATACTTAAACGATTCAAGAAAGCTAAAGATAAAATTTGTTAATGGTTGTAATCAGGGCTAAAAGATAGAGAAGGGGGGGGATTTGAGTTTATAGCTCGTTAAAGGCGATTTTCAAAACATTTTTTCAAATGTCCCTAGATTCAACCCAGGAAATAATGAATATGAGATCCGTTCAAAATTATCTATATATATATATATATAAATATATATATATATATATATATATATATATATAAATATATATATATATTTGTTTGTTAACGCTCTAGCGTGGTAATTTTTGCTTGATCGTAACAAAACTCGATATTTAAACGTTTTATGTAAAAATAAAGATCAAGGTCGTTAATAGCTGAAATCGGACTAGTGGGAGGAGGAGGGGGGGGGGTGAAAATTTAAAATATCTCCGTTACTATACGTTTTATCAAAAAATTTTATAGAAGCAATCTTAATGTAAATTAAATTTATTATTAATATTGTTTTATACCTTTATTCTCTATCTTGAATATTAACCGAGATATTTGCATTTTTATTAAGTGTGTGCACGTAACGGACGAGATGAGATCGGCTAACTTCAGTTCTAGTCTTGGGTTTTCGGCAATAGCTTGTTCGGCCGTTTCCTTAACTGTTTGGCTCTCGTGAAATTTCTCTATTGTAAATCTTCAAGTGTGAAATCTGTGTAGTTTACGAATCCCCTGCGTGACGGACTTTTTGTTTTCAACCTTTAGTTAACCACATTTTAGCAATTTTATGACTTATTATCTCGTGTCCAACTCAAATGCAAAGTTGAGATTATCCAGAGTTCGTATTAGTGGAGAAATAGAAAATCGACATTTTGGATAACACTATCTCAGTATTATGGTATTCCACATGGACGGGAAATCTGCTTAGTTTACGCATAACATGAGGGACCGACTCAACAGTATGTTTAAATAATGGTTGTAAACCCTTAACACTTCTTTGGGATCCTCTCCACAGTAGATACAAGCTTTACCTGTCACCGTGGGCCTCCCACCTACCTGTTTGAAGGTGTCATGTTGAAGCAACAGGTTCCCCCCGGGTAAAACCACCTCGACCCGAGGCTAGGGGTTGCACTCGGGCGGTAAGAGGATACTTTCCCAAGGATGCTGCTCCTAGGTAGGGAAGGCTGTCAAGTATCCGGCCTCTACTCCTGACCCAGTTCGGGGCTGGTTCCCAAGCAAGGGCAGCATCATCTTGGCGTGGTTTAGGAAACCCGCTTCTAATTGGCAGCTACAGCCGTCCGATCAGATCCAGAACCCATTTCATATCATTCCACATTGTAAACGGGGGATAAATAATCACCGAGGAGTATTCTGAAATATTAGGAAGTTCTCTCTCAATCTATCTTCGGAGTGCTACCAGTGTTGACAAAGCGGCTAATTTGGAAACAATGTAACTGTTCTTTCGATTCGATTATACCGTAAACATTTAGAATATAGACCAACAGAAAACACCACTGGTTACATTCAGGACATTTTTTCTTTTAATTTCGAGAATCGCTATTTTCTTTTTCTTCCATCGAACGAGCCAAACATAATGAAGAATAGAAATGCCATGTGGTATAGTAGATTTAACTAAAAATCGATTGAGGTGGATCATACTGGATACTAAAAAAAGACCGTCACGCAGGGGCTGCGCAAACGAATTAGATTTCACACGTGAAGTTTTACAATAGAGAAATCCGCATACTAGTAACAGTAGTAGTAACGAGTCTCTAAACCAAACTCAAGAGCCGAACGGTTACGGAAAGGGCCGAACTGGCTTTCGGAGGATACTCACGAATAGACCCGACGTCACCCGATTTCATCTCTCCCATTATCCGCACACACCTAATAAAATTGCAAATATCTCGGTTAATATTCAAGATAGAGAATAAATGTATATAAGAATATTTATAGTAAATTTAATTTGTAATAAGATTGGTTCTATACAAACTTTCGATCCGAATAGTTTCAATCTGATGATCAAGGACAAAAATATTTACAATTTTACTCACAGACTCCTTTTTAACCACCACCCCCTATATACACAATACGCGCACACATAAACCTGCTAAGAGCTTTAATTTCTTGAGTACGTAGTGTATAGTATGTAGAAACAAGTCTGTACCCTCACACCACATCCCCTTCCTAGGCCACATACCTTCCATAGAAAGACATCGATAGTCTGTAGCATCTCTCCCCAAATACACCCGAAACTCAAACGATGTTTTGAATAAGGTTCTTTAGTATCCAACAGGATTCACAACTAAGACTGTGCTTAAGTCCATCTATTTATAGGTCATATTTGTTTGTTTAGGCGTTTCTTCACGAAATTTGGAATGTATTTCTTCACTCGTTATTATTAGCCACTGGTGGCGAGTTCGATTCTTGCCTGGGAAATAGGAATTTATGTAGTGTCGGAATTCGTTAAACAAAATCCTTCGTGCCACCCTGGAAAGAAAAGGGTAGTAACCTGTAGATAACCCACCCCAATTAGCCTTAGTTGCAAAAGGTCGACGTTAATATAAATAAATAAATTATTAGCCACTTCCAAAAAACTACTCCTTATTTTTAACAGAGGACCAAAATGTTTCGAATTAGTGGGGGTTAGGAACTGTTTCTAAAATAAAAATAAAGACATCATCAGAGGAAAATTTGAGTACATCTTACGAAAGCTCTCGTTCAACTCTAGAAATTTAAGTTTTTGAGTTCCTAAGTTGTAAATTACCTGAGACTATCATCACCCTTATCAAAAATAATGTTTTCAAAATTTCTTACCTCTTTCAGAATTATAGATATACTGAGCCGAAAATATTTCATTTCCTTTATTTTGTTCAGTCATTGAGAAGTTGATATAAAATACAAATATCATCTGTTCGACAGCAATTTCAACACCATTTTTGCATTAATAATTTTCTTTTATATTTAACCTGGAATAAACTAAATAACAGGAGATATTTGCCTTTTTCCTATTTTAGTAGAGGGAAAATATTTTAAATTTAACTACGAAGACAACAGACTATTAAGGGCCTTAAGGATTGTGGACATCCACAACTTTATCTAGTCTCCATTACTCTAACATCAGTAGCTTAGCCATTTAATTCAATCTTTTATAATATATATTTAGTATTTAATCACATGACAACATATAGAAGGCATTGTCATACTTTTAGCAGATTTCCTTTGAGGGAAATCAGCTATTGAGGTCGTACTCATGACGCTATTTTCGAAAAATTTCTTAAATTGTCCATCGGTCCTACCCAGGAGATGACGAAAATAAGGTACGTTCAAAATTATATATATATATATATATGTGTGTGTGTGTGTGTGTGTGTGTCTTTATATATATATATATATATATATATACTAGCTCAGATACCCGGCTTCGCTCGGGAATTCATTTGAGGCTGAATGGTGATGGTATATTTTTGGCAAGGCTTTAGTTTGCACAATATTTTGGCATTTACCCGTTCCAGTGTTTAGGGTTAACGCCCGTTGTTGGCATTTGTTAATAATAAAATTATTTTTTTATGTAAGACTTCACTGTCCTGCATATTGTCATATTTCCCGTCTCCTGTGCATTATGCAAAGATTTGAATTATTAAGGAGAAAATATTGGCATACATTTGAATTAATTTTTTCAGGTGAGGTACCTGGTAGTTCATATTGAAAAGAAGTGTTGAGCAAATTTCTCTAAATAACAAAATAAACAACTTTTGTTATGTGCATATTTGCCGAAACCCCAATAGGAAATCATTATTATTAATATCAGGCCTCCCTTATAACCCCCACTCCTGCCCGTCCCAAAAATGTTAGTATAGCTTATTATAATGAAGGCGTTAGTACTAATTCACATACCGAGTTTGGTTTAATTCGGTTGAGTCTTTAGTGCCAAATAAAATTGTGGTCTCCCGCTATAGTTTATAGCGTATAACTTATTTATGCTACCGAATACGGCAAAAGTGCATATAACAAACGTTACTCTAAATTACAAAGTAAACAAC
Source organism: Riptortus pedestris (assembly GCA_019009955.1). Taxonomy (NCBI): domain Eukaryota; kingdom Metazoa; phylum Arthropoda; class Insecta; order Hemiptera; family Alydidae; genus Riptortus; species Riptortus pedestris. Next base: position 113,153,951 of record CM032231.1, on the reverse strand, counting down.
TTTTGTTATGTGCATATTTGCTGAAAAAGCAACAGGAAACGAAATATCGCTATTTTTAGTTTCAGGCCTCCATTATAACCCCCACTCCTGCCCGTCCCTAGAAATGTTAGTATGGCTTATTATAAGGAAATTGTTAGTACTAATTCACATAGCGAGTTTGGTTTAGTTCGGTTGAGTCTTTTGTGCCAAATAAAATTGTGGACTCCCGCTATAGTTTTTAGCGTATAACTCATTTATACTTCCGTATACGGCAAAAGTGCATATAACAAACGTTACTCTAAATTACAAAGTAAACAACTTTTGTTATGTGCATATTTGCTGAAAAAGCAACAGGAAACGAAATATTGCTATTTTTAATTTCAGGCCTCCCTTATAACCCCCACTCCTGTTCGTCTTAGAGAATATTAATATAGCTATATATATATATATATATATTGTTACGTATTATTACAAAATCAGTAATAAACGTTGTTTTTAAGAGTTCTTTTGGATTGCAAAATTAAGCACACACAAGCTTCAGAGTTTTTATCACTGCACAATTTATTTAATAATGCACAATACACTTGGTTAATTATTCTTAATTACTACTCACAGAATGCACTGATAGCGTCACTGTTCTTCAGATTAATCAATAATTCACTCACGGTCACTGAAGTACACAAAAAGACGGCACTGAACTACTTACTTGTTACTTCACGAAGTTAACGGCACTGCAATGTCTTAAACACGGCATTAAACTGTTGCTTGCAGTCACGACACAACACTGTTCTTCAACACTTTACCGCACTGCACTAAGTTGCACTGTAGCACTGAACGCACATATGAGCACTTGAAGACAGCTGGGAACCAAACTGTTGGGCGAATTGCACATGCTTATATAGAGGACCGGAAAAACATCAAAGGACGAGGCCAAGACTCCTCCAGACACGACCATCTAGCGGCACCCTTTGATCTATCTCTTCTGCACTCCCCAAACACGTGAACATCTCTGTCCAATTCTTTCATGTATTTAATTTTCGTAACAATATATATATATATATATATATATATATATATTTGTCTGTTAACGCTCTAGCGGTCGCAAATTTGGTTGGATTGTTCCCAAACTCGATATTTAAATGTTTTATGCAAAAAGACAGATCAACTTCTTTAATGGCTGAAATCGGACCAGTGGGAGTGGGGGGGAGATTTTCGAAAATTCGAAATATCTCCGTTACCATACGTCGGATCAAAACATTGTATAGAACCAATCTTATTGCAAATTAAATTTACTATAAATATTGTTCTATACATTTATTCTCTATCTTGAATATTAACCGAGATATTTGCATTTTTATTAAACGTGGGCGGATAAAAGACGAATGAGTTTCCCGCCAAAAGCTAGTTCGGCCGTTTCCGTAAATGTTGGGCTCTCGTATAGAGATTTCTCTACTGTATAACTTCACGTGGGAAATCTGCTTAGTTTACGCAGCCCCTGCGTGACGGACTTTTATCTATCACTTTCTTTATATGATGCGTTTCTATTCTACAAAGCTAAGCTCCTGTTTGAAATGTTTGGGCAATGGGTAAAGAGACATAAATCATAATTTTATTATGCCAAAAAAGAAAGCAGTTATTGTCTTTATGGCGCAATTTTTATTTTTCCTATATGAAATATCCTATTGTTAAAAATAGGAAAGTGTGTCTATTAATGTTTTTATGCCTTGTCTTCTGCCAATAAATCTCCACCATTATACTAAGCTAGAGAGCTTGGGAACGGTCCTTTTTTATTGTAGGTTTTATTGTTGGTTACTCTGAAGATGGCAGTATAGATTGCTAGCTGCATGCACTAAGCACGTAAATACATTTTGTGAGGAGTTATTAAACTTCGTTTTAATGCCCCATATAAATCGACCATCCTACTTTCCTAAACCAATAAAGTATGTGTTTTATGACATCTGTAGGGCTTTAACTGTATAGATAGACTTACGCACGATTAAACAAGATTGTTTTGTTGTCAATGGATCATTATTATCTGATTAGTTTCTGCCCAACTAAGAAGCTATAAACCGCTCCGAAACGAATATTACGGATTTAACCTTGTTGACAATCAACTGGGTAACTCTCAATGCACAATCGAGAAATTATTCAAGTCAACAATCTGAACAGAGGATCAAATGTTGTGCATTCTAAGAAGGCACATTGATTTTGTACTGAGGCATTTAGTTTTTTAACAAACATGTCTGCACCATTGGACGAAATAAATATATTTTGAACAGACAGACCAACTAATGGTCTTTATATACTTAAAAAGAAAGTTTATCCAGCTACTACTTTGTATTATATTATTTTTTTTAGCAGATTTATCTCCGTTACCATACTTCGGATCGAAAACTTGTATAGAACCAATATTATTGCAAATTAAATTTACTATAAATATTTCTTCTCCACCTGAAATATTAACCGAGGTATTTTTTATTCAGTGTTTGTGGTTAAAGGACGAGATGAGATCGACTAATGTCGGCTTTAATCGTGATCTTTCGCCGTAAGCTAGTTCGGCCGTTTTCGTAACTGTTCGGCACCCGTGAAATTGGTTTAGAGACTCGTTACTACTGCTGTTACTGGTATGCGGATTTCTCTATTGTAAAACTTCACGTGGGAAATCTGCTTAGTTTACGCAGCTCATGGGTGACAGACTTTTTGTATTTCTCAAGAACTCAAGTTAGACGTGTAAGTTGAATATTTGGCCTTAATCTCGCATGGTAAACCTAGAATGGTGAGTTCGATTACCGTCTTGGCAACAGGAATTTATTTAATGACGGACTCATAAAATAAAATCATTAGTTCTACTCTTGCTAGAAAGGGGAACCTGATTAGCCTTAGAACCGATAAGCCCGTCACGCAGGGGCTGCGTAAACTTAGCAGATTTCCCACGTGCTCGCATAAGAGACTTGTTATCTCATTCTTTATTTCTACGTACAAAACCGATGAATAATGATGAATTGTGGAGTTAATGATGGCTGAAAACAAGAAAGTGCCATTAACTCGCTTAATTCTAGAGTTACGAAAAAATGCACAGAACAACAATTCTAGAGTAACAATAGCTTAACAAGATCGATTCGATAACATTTTCTAATACGGCTCATAAAAACAGCAATATTTTGAATTTTGAAAATTCCCCCCCTAAACCCCCCCCCCCTCACGATTCCACCCCGACTTCAGCCATTAACTGTTACGTTTTTTTAATGTGCAATGAAACAGTTAAATGTCGAGTATGGTTATGGTAATGAATATTTTCACTTCACGACCGTAAAATCTTAATTCATGATGTCATAGCACTACGTATTTGTATGTATCTCCCACAGTAAACGTTTAGTGAAAACAATTTTGGCATTTAAGCTGGGAATAAAGTGATTTATGATCTAATAGCTCACTGCTAGTAATACATGTGTTGGATAGGGGGTTTACTGAAGGTTCAAAACTAAAAAATGCAAATATCTCCTTCATTACTAAAGATAGAGAATAAATGTATATAACACTGTTTATAGCAAATTTTATTATCAATAAGTTTGATTCTATACATTTGTTCGATACGATGTTTATCAACGAATATATTTCGAATTTTGTAGGATGGGCAGAAAACTCTTCGAAAATGGTCCCCTAATTTACTATTACTATCAATTAACGTCCACTTTTTGCAACTAAGGTTAATTGGGACGGGTTATCTACAGGTTACCACCCTTTTCTAGCCAGGATGTGACTTAGGATGTTATTTAATGAATTTCGTAACTGAATAATTTCCTTTGCCCTGGTGAGAATCGAACTCGACACTCTAGGTTTACCATGTGAAATTATGGTCAACGCTTTAACTCACTTGGCTATCCTGAGCCCCTTCGAAATCTGCTAAAAGTGGACGTTAATAAAACTATAATAGTATATCTATTTCTTTCATGCATAAATAATCAAGTTAATGAATATCATTAGTGCAATTTTGCCAGGCATTAGGATACAGATGAATTCTAACCTTCAATGAAATTACCTGCGTTTCCTGCCTTTGTAAAAGTTAGTCCCTTTTAGAAGGCAACGGGAAACCACTGAATGCTCGTGTGGCCTAATTTCTTTTCTGGTTCGTCTCAAAAAAATGAGACAAAACAGCCTGCTGATACACTAACCAAGCTCTTGCAATGCACGGAATGTTTGGAGGAAGAGGAGGTAGACATTAGTGATTTGAACTCACTTTCCATTGCAGCTGAGTTCGTTGACGTTATCGTGCAAGGGCTGCATGCAGGCGGGTATACTGCAAGCAATGTGGGTGCAAAGGAGGGCGAAAGCTTTCATACAAACTTTCACTGCACGCGCAAGGCTGTCCTTCTGTCGGCCATTTCCTTATCGGCTCGAGCAGCTACACTGTAAATTTCCAGTTCAAAATTTATTTAGAAAATTCCAGCAAACAAGAAAATACTTAAATAAAAAACATTTAAATAAATGTTCTATAACATTCTATGATCTGACTCATAATAGCAGAGACATTTTGAATTTTCCAATTCCCCTCCTTCTGGACCGCCCTATCCTGGTCCGATTGCAGCCAATGACAAGTATGATCTTCAGTGTTAACTGAAACGGTTAAATATGGAGCATTTTATAGATCAATTAAACAATTTCAAGTCAAGAACGAAAAATCATAATTGATGACGTCAACACACAAAAAACTTGCATGTGTCTCGCTTAATATAGTTCTCTTGATAATTATATTTGGTATTTAAGCCTAGAATAAATTGGTTCACAATATAACAGCTTATTGTTAATATGACATGAGTAGGAGTGCAGGTTCACTGAAGGCTGAAACTAAAAAAGTCCGTCACGCAGGGGCTGCGTAAACTAAGCAGATCTCCCACATGAAGTTATACAATAGAGAAATCTCCATAGGATACCCGAACAGTTACTGAAACGGCCGAACTAGCTTTTGGCGGGAAACCCGTTCGTCATCCCTTATCGGCCCAAATTTAATAAAAATTCAAATATCTCGGTTAATATACAAGATAGAGAATAAATGTATAGAGCAATATTTATAGTATATTTAATTTGCAATAAGATTATATTTATACGATGTTTTGATCCGACGTATGGTAACGGAGATATTTCGAATTTTCAAAAAACCTCCCCTTTAAACCCCCCTCCCACTGGTCCGATTTCAGCCGTTAACGAACTTGATCTTTCTTTTTACATCAAAAGACTAAATATAGAGATTGTTAACGATTAAATAATAATTGCGACATCGATAGCGTTAACACACAAATATATATATATATATATATATATATATATATATATATATATATATATATATATATATATAATATATATATATATACAGTTTTGAACGGACCTCATTTTCGTCATCTCCTGGGTAGGATCGATGGACATTTGAAGAAAAATTTTGGTAATCGTGTCATGAGTACAACCTCAATAGCTGATTTCCCTGAAGGGAAATCTGCTAAAATCCAAATATCACTGTTAATATTCATGAAAGAGAAAATATGTATCCCTTGCCCCAGTCAGATTTCAACGGTTAACGAACTTGATATTTAGTTTTCCATAAAACGCTTATATATCGAGTTTGGCAACTATTAAACAAAAATAATAACCGTACAGACACACACACACATATATATATGGAGCGAGAGAGAGAGAGAGAGAGAGAGAGATAATTTTGAACGGACCTCATTTTCGTCATCTCCTGGGTAGGATCGATGAACATTTGAGGAAATTTTTCGAAAATCGCGTCATGAATAGGACCTCAATAGCTGATTCCCCTTAAAGGAAATCTGCTAAAAGCACATGCACATTGTACTTAGAAAGAACATTAATATCTCCTTCACACGTGGACATCGTTTTTCCTTACAAAAATTGGTAATAGATTTGGAAAGAGTGTTATGATATCAAAAGAATTCCTCGGTATGTGAATTTAACTCTCCATAGTTCAGGTTTTTTTTCTGGAACAATAAGTTTAAGTTTGACTTTCACAATCTGAATCAAAATCGTAAAACTGGTCCGAACATAACTTTCACAAGCCACTGTAAAATATAGTGAGTGTTACGAGTCCCTTCACTTTAGAAGATGAAATTACTTGAAGTTTTCCTGCCTGCAATTCAATTTGACCACTAGCTCAACTTAATTTAAAACCAAAAGTTCTTGTTAAACAAATAAAAATTCTCAGTATTCAATTATCTAATAATTGCATACCTACTTCTAATTAAATATGACCAATGTAATTAAAGCAAAGCTCCGCCACACAGGAGCAGAGGAAACTAAGCAGATTTCCCTCGTGAACTTTTACAATATATAAATCTACATACTGTTAACACTTAACACCACCGTGAATACTAAGTCAATAAGTACAACCAATAATGAGAAATCAGTTAGTTTTAATAACTTCCAAACGGAAAGCGTCTGAATCGGAAATAAACAGGTCTACCGACCTCTCAGAACTGAATAGATAGATAGAAATATTCTTCACCAGAAAGAAAAACAATATACCTGAATATAACATGTTATTTTTATTGAAAACTATTTATTATATCTAGTACTGTAATTTATAATGAATCAGAATAATTTTTATCTCAATTGCTCAAATTTTAGTAGTCCAATAACTTAAGAAGGGGGGGGGGTGGATTTCAACAGAATGTATAATAAAGGTCGCTTGAAAACAATAGTTGGTATTTAAGCTTCGAATAAAGTAGTTTATTATATAACAGAGTATTATTTATGCGACATGAGTAGTTGTGGGGGTTTGCTGAAGTTGGAAAACTGTAATGTGCAAATATCTCAGTTAATATTCATGATAGAGAATAAATATATATGACAATATTTATAGTACATTTAATTTGAAATACAATTTGTTCTATACAATTTTCGATTCGACGTATTGTAACGGAGATATTTCCAAAATCCCTCATTCCCAAAATTTCCCTCTTCAGTTGTCAGACGTGGGTCATATGTCCGTCCTGTTTTAACATTCACTGCAGTGCACAGAAAATGTTCCTTCTGTTTGAATGAATAAGTATCTAAAACTTGTAATTTTGAATTAGTTTTATTTCTGTAATTAAGGCGTGCAAATTAGCCATAGTAGCACAAAATGGGCGTTAATAATGAACAACTTTACTTTCGTTTAACCGTTTTTTTTTGTTTTTTTTATTGCAGTGAATTTTATATTTTTTGTTCCGTTTTTATCAGATATTGAGGTTATACTCACGAGATTTTCGAAAATTTTCTACAAAACATTAACTGCCACAGGTTTTGGACCTTATTAATAGTGATTTACGAAAAACAGATCGTTTTTAGTGACTTTGAGTTTACAACCTAATTATAAGTTAAAAATAAATGAAATATGAAATAGTATTTCAAAGTGGCTTAGTAATAACTAAAATCAAATCAAACGTCGACAAATAGTCAAAGAAGTCGTAAAAATCCGCAGTAATTTTCATTACTTGCGTTTAATGTTGGTTTCCCTGACAACTATCTTGAAATGATTATTTATTTTTTTATTAACGTCCACTTTTTGTTACTATGGCTTATTAGCCACCGTCCTATTGGACGAGTTATCTACAGGTTACTACCCTTTTCTAGCCAGGGTGGGACTGAGGATTTTTCTTAATGAGTACATCACTAAATACATCCATATTTGCCCAGGCGGGAATCGAATTGAAATACGTGAAGAGAAAAGCATTATAAAAACACTAATCTAGTAAAATAGAAGACTAGTAATTAAACACAAGAGCATTCGATTGGTAAACCTTAAAAAGAGAATGAATTCGATTCTCACCTGGACAATATGTATTTATTTAGTGACGAACTCATTAAATAAAATTCTTAGTCCCACCCTGGCTAGAAAATGTTGATAACCTGTAGATAGCCCGTCCCAATTAGCCTTAGTATCATGTAGTAGAAGTTAATAAAACTACAGCATTCGCATGGGTTTAAAAGTACAACTCATCTGTGCCATTATTATTAATGAAATTTACTCAGAAGAACTTGTTTGAAATTTCAATAGCCACAAAGTGATCATATAACGCATAAAAAGTATTAAAACTAACGAGCATTTAAGGAACAGGAAGAAGATAAGGTACAAAAACATAACGTTAAAAATAACACTATACACGAACAAAAATGGATACTGTGTACAACAGTTAGCAGAACTGGCAACATCTGGCGAACTTTGTGGCGCGCTCTGAAGAAACATTTTGAAGCATGAACATAGACTGAGAAGCAGTTATTATTTGTTCGATACTATACTCGATATTTAAAAAATTCGTGTAAAGAAATGATAAAAATCGTGAAAATCGGCATTAATTGGTAAATAGGGAACAAGAGTGGAGGATTAGATGGAGTAAAATACGCTATGTTTATCACAGTTATCAAATATAATAATGTTATTACGATTTTTTTTTAAAAAAGAGAAATGTACTGCAAATGCTATTTCCATAATTTTTTTCTGGCTCAAATAATAACCGAATAATTTGTATTTTTCATGAGTTAGTAAACCCCTCCCCCTTAATCATGATTTTTACTTAGACCAACTAAGACTACATTTGTTATCTGTCAAGCTTAAATTTTAATTCCTGTTTACAGGGGCTTATTATGGGCGGAATAGAAAAATTCCATCACTCAGGTGCTGCGTAAACTAAGCAGACTTCCCATGTGTTGGTATATCATACTTGTGGTTATATCTCATCACATATTCTCTATTTCTATGTAAAAAACCGTTGAGTAGTAACCCCCAGGGAGGGAGGGGGGGGGGTTACTGAGGGCTCTGAAACAATAAAGTAGTATAACTCGATTAGTATTTGACTTTCGAAAAATTCATAGAACAACAATTGTTTCACTAGCTGCCACGTGGTCTCAGTGACAGTGTTGCCAGGAACTATTTAATATAAAACAATCTAATTTTAAGGTGGCTACACTGCGAGCAATCTCATAATATCCTGTCAGTTAGTGTGTAAAATTGACCGCTTACTCTCGCAGTTGTGTTTTTGTGAACTCTGCTCCGTACCCTTTTGTTGTTATCTATCCAAAGAACGATTGTTATTATTTATTGCATTTTGTGTTCTTCAATCTTTTATTTTTCGATCAGTTGTTTGTTTTTAGCAGATTTCCCTTAAGGGAAATCAGCTATTGAGGTCGTACTCATGACGCGAAAATTTTCTTCAAATGTCCATCGATCCTACCCAGGAGATGACGAAAATGAGGTCCGTTCAAAATTTTATATATATATATATATATATATATATATATATATATATATATATATATATATATATATATGTCTGTTAACGCTCTTGCGGTCGCAATTTTTGTTTGATCGTTACGAAACTCGATATCTAACCGTTTTATGTAAAAATACAGATCAAGTTCGTTAATGGCTGAATTCGGACCAGAGGGAGGGGGGGGGGTTTAGGGGGGGGATTTTCGAAAATTCACAATTATTATGCATCGGATCGAAAAATTGTATAAAACCAATCTTATTGCAAATTAAATTTACTATAAATATTGTTATATACATTTATTCTCTATCTTGAATATTAACCGAGATATTTGCATTTTTTGAAGTCTGTGGTCGGGTATAGTTTTGATTACGTCGGTCATCTTCATTTCTCGGCTCAGGCGGAAGCTTCTTCTAACCTGTCGTTTCTAACCTTACCTTACCTTCTTTACTTTGTGAGATTTATGCAAATACGTTCTGTTCATCCCCCCCCCCCTTCTTTAGTTCTTGGACTACTAAAATTTGAGTTATTAAAATATAAATTATTCTTACAATTCAGAAGCCGTTTCAGTTGGGAATTTATTTTAATTAACTGAAAAATTTCTCATTATCTAATCACGGTGGTATTGTGTTACCAGTGTGCAGATTTCTCTATTGTAAAACTTCACAGGGGAAATCTGCTTAGTTTACGCAGCCCCTGCGTGACGGACTTTTTTATAAATTATAGTGCCTTATTACTTTCAAGTTTTGTTATTGTACGTTATAAAAACCCGTACATTAAAGTACTATAACATTTTATCGACTCATAATAACGATATATTTTGAATTTTCGTAGCCCCACTATTCCAGGTCCATTTTCAGCCAATAACAAATATGATCTTTAGTGTTGACAGAAAAGGTTAAATACCGGTATTGAGTATAGCATAGATCAAATAAACATTTTCGAGTTAGAACAAAAAATCTTAATTTATGACATCACAAAACCAATTTGCATGTATCTTATATAATAAAGGTCTCTTGAAAACAATATTTGGTGTATAAGCTTAGAATAAAGTGGTTTGTGATATATCAGCTTATTGTAAATATGACATGAGTAGGAGTGGGGATTTATATAAGGATGAAAACTAAAAAAATCTGACATCATGATTAATATTCATGATAGATAAAATATTATTATTATTATTTATTAATGTCCACTTTTTACAACTTAGGCTAATCGGGACGGGTTATCTACAGGTTACCACCCTTTTCTAGCCAGGGTGGGACTTGGATGTTATTTAATGAATTTCGTCACTAAATAATTTCCATTGCCCTGGCAAGAATCAAACTCGCCACTCTAGGTTTACATGTGAGATTAAGGTCAACGCTTTGACTCACATGGCTAACCTGAGCCCCATTAGATAAAATATGTATATAACAATATTTACAAGTAATTTAATGTTCAATAATATTGCTTATGCACAGTTTTTCGATCCGACTTATAGTAACGAGATATTTCAAATTTTCCAAATTTCCATTTCTCCCCCCCCCCCCTCCCAATGGTCCAATTTCTTCCATTAACGAACTTGATCTTTTTTTTTTTACATAAAATGGTTAAATATGGGTGTGTGAGAGAGTGCGTGAGAGAGAGAGAGAGAGAGAGAGAGAGAGAGAGAGAGAGAGAGAGAGAGAGAGTGTTTACAAGTAATTTCTCATTTTATATTTTTTTAATATATATAAGGATAAAAAATAATCCTCTTTAGTACATGGCTATGCCTTAATTATAAAATCAATTTTCTGTTTACCGTAATTACCAAACATCTATAGTACTGGCTAGAATTACCCAACTACAATGATATATCATTTAAAACTCAGGATGTTATTGTCTTTTTTGATCATACGGTCTTTCTTAAACACTAACACTCAAAGTTGACGTTACTTCACACCAGAGCTTTACTTAACAAATGCATCAACTTTCATCTATAGAATACTTTTTTTATATGTAAATAATGTGAATTAATATTACAAAATAAATAAAACAAACTGTTGGTACAAAGATTTCCTTGTTTAATAAATAATGGAGTAAAATAACTAAAACAAGCTAATAATCCATTCCAGATGTTTCAAAAAACTAAAGAAGAAATAGCTGAAGAGGAGCAAGAAAGGAGAGAGGAAATTGAGAGACTAAAACAAGAAAAACTATTGAAAGCCATAAGAGCAGAAGAGGAAAGAAAATACAATTTGAGAAAAGCAAGTGTTTACATTGTCTTAGTAAAATAATTTGACTATAGGAATTATTTATATCCTGTAATTTCATTTTTAGGACAAACTTGATCGAGAGTTAGAGTATGAAGCATCCTGTCATGATATGATCAAAAAAATATATGATGATACAGGATATCGAATTAAATGGCCATTGGTTCAAGCTAAAGCAAGGGTAATTATTAATGAAAGAATTTATACACATATACATTTAAATTAAATTATATATATATAATTTGAAATTTACAAATGAGCAACAAAAATAGTAATATCGAGGGTTGGAAAGCTAATTTGTATAATCAAAGTTGCTCAACTTTCTAGCAGACATTATATAATATTAAATTCTTAAAGTTTCTAAAATATTTTGTGATAGTAAATTCCTACATTTTATTAAATGTTTTCTTTTATTAAACCCTTATATTCATAAAATTGTATTCATGGGAGATAAAGCTTTTTAAAATGGGGTCCAAAGTGGCTATTGGTTTAAATGAGAGTAACAGCCATTACTTCAAGTGAAACCTATGTCTTGAGACATAGAAAAATTTGCTTATTACAAATTTGTTCAAATCTTTATATCTCCTTAGAAGTCCTTTTAAGTCCAATTGATTTTCCAAACCTCATTATATACTATTTTGCTCGTCCTCAACATACATACATTTTCTTTTAAAAACTTCTTTTAGATCACCTTATTAATTTTTTTCTTCATTGCATATGTATTTAAATCACTAAACTTTGTACTCTGATTATTTTACTTTTTTGACAATAACACCATACACAGTAATTTAGGTGTGCCCTTAACACTAAAATGACCTATTTATCCAAATGTAACCAATCTTAAATCTTACCAGTTAGATATCAAGTTCAGAAAGGAAAGAAGATAAACCAAAATCAAACTTCTTTCTTTAACAGCAATTGTCATTCACCGTTGATTATTCAGTGATCTCCATTGCTCATTGATGTCAACTAATCAAAATCTACAAATGCTAACTATTTTCAGCACATTTGGGGCTGTTTCGAAACACTGAATGAATGGAAGGACAGGCAGATTATCCTGCTTGAAGATGATGTCAAGGGTAGGGATCTAAGAACAGAACTACTGCGCAGTATGCACCTTGAGCTTATCGACAAATTGATAAGTAAGTTTAAAAATGTTCTGATTATTTCATTTTAAATTGACTCTAAGATTTTTTTAAGTATAAGATGCTGTAAGACTATAATATGTATCTACTCATATTATTACAAAAATGGTCTGCACTATCTGAGATTTTTAAATCTTATAGTTTTTCTTCCTTCTTAAAAGCATTTTACTATCTCAATAAAAGAACCTATAACCAGAGTAAGTTGTATAAGACTTTTGTGTTGATCATTGACTCACGAACTGAAGAGGCCAAGTCAAACTCTTAAACACTATGTCAAGTGACCAATATTCTAATAAAATATAATTTGCAAATCAGCACCAATTGTGTTATGTTAAAGAGTTGATAATAACCAAGGCACATAATTAAAAATGTTTATAAATATAGAAACGACTACAATATTGTTTTTGTAAAAAGTCACACTAATCTAAATATTTAGCCATTGTAAAATAGCTCTACAAATGACTTTTACATAAAAAATAGTATAATATAGTAGTACAATGTTCATAAACTTAATATCTTTAATTGCAGAGCCCACCATTCCCTGATTTAGTCTGAGTTGGCTCATCTAACCTTCTTTGTTGATTTACTTTTAACGGAACCTAGTACCCATTATGACACACATACCCCCTGTTGTAGCAAACTTTTAGTATTATCTTTTGGTAGTACACATTACAAAATCAAGAAGTTAATGATTTATTTTTTGCTCAATTACTAAATTAAAATATGGGTACTAAAGAAATCATTAATAATTGTTAATGATTATTTAACTAATTCTACATTTTTACCTTTTCTAAGACAGTAGAACTTTTCCAATAAAATCTTTGTGATAACAAATATTTAACTTGCCCTCAACCACACCTTTGATATCACAATTCTAAAAGAAACTGAACCATAGATATACTTTTCTTTATGTAACTTTTTTTTTTTTTTTTTACTATCACCTTTGTAAAATAAAAAAATAATGCCCCTAGGCAAATTTTATCATTGCAATTGCAGCTGCATTCTAAATTTCTGATTATTTGGGGTAGTGTCAAGGGCATCTCTTTCTTCCAAGAAAAGGCAGATACAGAATTTTACACCTAGCACCTGCCACTTCGACTTCTCTGATAGTAAATAAATGTTCTCCCCAGTTTTCGGAATAAATGTTTATGTCTATGGAAGTATCCTTTCTGGTTTACCTCTGAAGCTTGTACAACAAATCAAATCAAATATATTTTGATAAGGGATTGTTATTTCTTTTTAATATGAGACAGATGTAAATTTTTCAGAGAATTGTTCTTGTGGTTTGCTTCATTTTTTGTTATTTCCATCACGTCCTCAATGATTGACATTATAGTTGCAACCATCAAGTTCTGTAGGAGCTACTCTTTTCATATTATTATCCTCCATGAAAAAATCACTAGGGGATTCCCTTTTAATGTTAACTCTTAAATACATTTGAGATGAAATCATTGTAACTTGTATATGCTGCTATAAGCATTGCCTTATTCTAGGTCTTGACAAAATTTTTAATTTACTAAACTAATGAGTTCTAAATGTATTTGATTTTTTCTGAATCTGAGTCCAGCTGGTCCTCCTGATCCCATGCAAAATAGATATTTCCGTTGATTATAATCAAACATATACTATTTGTAAAGAGTCTAAAATTTACCTTCTATAAGGAAGTACATTCAAAACGAATGACAGTATGATCCTTTTAAATTAAATTACTACTTCTATTTTGGAAGGCATGCTTAGCTAGGTGTCATTCTATCAAATTCAGTTCTACTATAATGTCAATCATTGATTATCCTTTCTGCTGATAAAACCTCATTTTCAATTAGTGTTTCCAATTTTTATACTTATATTTTAAGTGTTTTGTTTTGCCTGTTTTACCAAACGTTTATTGATATGTCCTTATGACTTCATTGGAATCATTTCTACTTCAGTCAGAAATATTTAAGTCAATCACTTAAATGCCTTCTGTAAATTTTGATGTGGACTGATTTTCTGTTTAATCTTTACACATCCATTCCAGACTTCTGATGAATTAGAATGATAATGATTTGCTTTCATTCATACATTTACCTTGAGGGAAATCAGCTATTGAGGTTGTACTCATGATGCGATTTTCAAAAAATGTCTTCAAATATCCATTCATCCTTCCCAGAAGTGTTTTCAGGCATCAGTAAATCCCCACTCCTACAAGTCATATTTACAATAAGATGTTATACCATAAACCAGTTTATTCTAAGCTTAAATACCAAGTCTTGTTGTCATTGAACTTGTTCTGTGTGAAATACATGTAAATAAGTTGTGAGATTTTGCATTCTTAACTCGGAAATGCTTATTTGAACTGTGCCATACTTGATATTTAACCATTTTATACAATACTTGAGTATATAATTATTAATGGTGTAAACGGGAGTAGGAATAAGATGGGGGAGGAAGGTATTGGAGGACGGAAGTTCCAAAATTCTCCGTTATTATGAGTCGTATAGGAAAATTTTATAGAGCCATTCTTGTTAAAATATTGATACTCTACACTTGTTGTTCTATACATTTTTTTGTAGCTCATATATTAAGACAGTTTATTCAGTCTTTTTCGTTGTTTCCAGCCTTTGGAAACACCCACTTTGACTCATTGGATTTTTATTTAAAAATTGAAAATATATTGCCCGAAGAGATTAATAGTGCCATACCAACATGTGGGATATTTGCTCAGTTTTGCAGCCCCTGTTTTACAGATTTTTTCTCACTCCAGAACACTTGGTGCTCAACATTGAAATGAATTAGCACATGCTAGAATACTTTTACTATGTATATTTAATCTTTTTTTTTTCTTTTCCTTAGAGACACATGAAAGAAACATGAACACATTGTTCCAAGATTTTGAGACCAAAAAGAATAAAATGCTTGATAACAGATTATCATTTCTCAAGTCTGCATTGCTGAAAGGAAATCAAGTTCGGGACGAAATTCGAATTCATGCTTATGGAATTGATAAAGCGATTGGAGAAGAAATACAAAAAGTCTTGCAGAAGAATGCCTTTAGTCTAGGGAATTATAAAGAAATGGTAATTTAAAGCCTTGTTTATTTTATTATCAGTCAGAAATACATAAAAATTTACTTTAATATTTCTTTAGTAGCTTGTAACAGGGTTTACGGCAGAATTTAAACAAAGCTACAAAGTTAATTTGCAAATAGATAGCTCATCTAAATGTCACTTTATTCTTTTCTTGAGTTACCAATGTCTCCAAGCAGATGTTTTTTTTTTTTACAGATACATAGAAACTTAAACACTTTAATAAGTCATTTATAACATCTGACCATGTTCTGACTAAACTTAGCCTGTAGCTTAAACAGAACATAAATTCAATTTACTGCATACCATATTGAATATGATGTCAAGGTGAAAGACCTGCTATTAAAGATTAAGATACCAGCGGTTCTACAAAATAAAAACACATTTTGTTTGGTTTCATTGGGAGGTTTGTCATTTCTATAGAATGTAATTCCAATCCATACAAGAACAAGATTTCCTCTCAATTATTGCCTTCGCTCATTCATGGTGGTCGCAAACTATCTATCTCAAGTAACCTCCTTCTTCATTTGTAACATCACATCACTACTGCTAGGTTCACTCTTTCCTATTCCTATACCTAAATAAAATATGGGCGGCCAGCAGGTTTCTCTTCATTCCTGAGATGTCTCAGTCAGTTTTAAGCATCGCTGCTATCATTCATAATACCAATGACTATGCTTGGCTAACTTTTTCTTAATAATACACAATTGTTGACTCTCTATTTCTAATCTCCCATGTGGTCTTTGTATATTTTTCCAATATATTTTTCTTAGGGAATAAGGGCCATATTTCACTTTTCCCCTTGCTTAGTCCCTTAAATATATTCCCTTCAAGAGCAATCCCCCTAACAAGCCTTCAATGAACTAATGGTTATTTAATTATTTGTTTATTATTATTTATGTCCACTTTATGCTACTATGGCTAATCGGGGCGGGTTATCTACAGGTTACCACCCTTTTCTAGCCAGGGTGGGCCGAAGGATTTTATTTAATGAGTCCGTCTCTAAATAAATTTCTACTACCCAGGGCGGGAATCGAACCCACCACTCTAGGTCTACCATGCAAAATTAAGACAAACGCCTTAACTAGCATGGCTAACCTGAGCCCCTGGCTTTTTAATTAGTATGGGTTGTATGTAATATAGGCAGTATGTTATTCCTAAAAGCTATTCTAGCTTTAATTTCTTCTTCTGTTAAATATAGATACAGACATTTTCAGGACTTAGAAATGTTATTTAAGTCCTACCTAAAATTGCTCTACATTTTGCTTCCACAAAATTAAATGGCAATTAAGTATGTAACTTGAAATACTCCGAGATGATAGGTTCCCTTAGCCTCTTTCTATTCTTTTTAGATGATACAATTTTCCTTGTTTTTCTATATTTATACAAAAACCCCAGACTAAAAACCCTTAAGTATCTATTTTAATTATTTACAAAAAGTGTAATTGTTCTGTGTGCAAAAGTAGGACCATGTGCGATGATAAAAATTAAAATATTTTGGACAAAGTCCATGATGAACACTACCTATCAGTTATGTAGATGAACAGAAAAAAAAATTGTTTAAAAAATACAATAGGTTGGTCAGTATTATAACATAGATATAAAACAGAAAATCAAAACCTAATAATTTTCAGTGTAGACATAACTTTGAAAAAATGTATGAGAACTATGAGAAAATGATTTTAGAAAAATGGATGGAATACAAACAAATTTTTGAGCAATACAAGAAAGATTCACATAGATTAAAAATGGCAGTTTATGTTGAAAAGAACAAACTTCAGAAGGAATATGAACTTATGGAAAAGCTCAAACTCCAGGGAAGAAAGTGTGAGGTACTTATGCTTCAAATTATTTATATTTATATATATATATATATATATATATATATATATATATAAAATCATATTTAAACCATATTAAAATGTATGCACATTATATAATTAAATCAATTTTTGAATGTGATACAAAATGGCAGCCTCAAAACTGAAGTTACCAATGAAATAACAATATTAACACTCCTAGTTTAATATAAATTCAGTATGTTGCTAAGTGAGGCAGTAGTAATTGTTAATTTGATTTTTTATTAATCAGCAAGGCAACTAATCATGCCTTTAATAACATTCATTAGCTGCTTTTAATTAGTTTTTAAAGTTAAATATGTGAGAAACAAGATTATACAAAAACTTAGAAATTTAAAAAAAAATGTGGGTGTCCATTCATTGAGGGACAGGTTTAGTCAATGAAAGAGAATGTAAAGAAATATTTTTAGATAAACACATGTATTTAGGTTCATAAATACATAGGAGTTCAAAAAGTCAAAAATATGTAGTATGATATTCATGGTATATGAACTAACGTATATTCTCTACTGGAAGAAAAAGAAAAATAGTTTTATGTTCTACTAACTCCTATTCTTCCTTGACAATGTTACCGCATATAAAATCATTACTGCTTAAATGTTCTCACTACCATTCTATATATATTGTTATGAAAATTAAGTACATGAAAAATTAAACAGAGTTAATCACATATTTAAGAAGTACGAAGGTAATGAAAGGAGCCGGCTGATGAAGGACTATTGGCGCCCGGAGTGCTTACTAGGGCCGGGACTGTTCTGGACTACGCGTCCAATCCCTTCTCGGCATTCTGTTTAATGTTTTCCGACAAGTTATAAAAGGGACCCACCCGCCCCGGGTTAGTTTATTTTGTGCTCAGCTCTCTTCAAGTGATCAACAGTGCGTTCAGTGCAGTTTTAGTGAACAGTGTGACTTAGTTGCAGTATGGTAAAGTATTATATGTGAAGAATAGTGTTGTGCCGTGACTCTGTAAAGAACAGTGTAGTGCCGTGTTCAAGACAGTGCAGTACCGTTAACTTCGTGGAGATCAGCGCACTGCCGTGTTTTTGTGAACTTCAGTGATCGTGAGTGAGTTATTTGACTGTGTAATAAGAACAGTGAAGCTATCAGTGGATAATGTGAATAATAATTAAGAATAATTAACCAACTGTGTAGTGCATTGTTAAATAAATTGTGCAGTGATAAAAACTCTAAAGCTTGTGTGTGTTTAATTTTGCAATCCAAAAAGAACTCTAATAAACAACGTTTATTATTGATTTTCTAATAAACGTAACTATATATATATATATATATATATATATATATATATATATATATATATATATATATATATAATTGAAAACAAGAAAAAGGCATTAAATTTAAATTTGCATCTAGATACTTACCTTGTTAGACAAATGGTCCCCATAAAGCTGACAATATTCAACAAAATTATGGGGAAGGATTGACTGACTTTTTCCTACCCAGTTAATGAAACATATTAATTATAATAAATTTAAACAAAATATTTAAGCTAGAAGAAGCTTAAAAGAAGTTTTTCATTTATCGTTAAAAATTAAACATTTACATCACTTTAAATTACCATCATACTTTCTTTATTGTTCTCATCAGAAGAAACGAAGAGAAAGGTATCCAATATGTGCAAAATTCAATGTTTCCCCTGATTATTGTTCAAACAAAAGCCTGAAGAAGTTGGCTGGAGAGCCATAGAAAATTAACACAAAGAAGGTTGAATCCTTGACTGCTGGAGCAGATTGCTTGGACAACTTTTAATTTTTGACTCCTCCCCAGAGATGCGGACTGAAGAACAGAATCAATGTATCATGAAATTAACTTATTTGGGCCAATTTGCGCTTCACCAGTGTTATGCCTATGAAGCCTAAGAAAGTCTCTTGTAGTATAAATCAAAGATGGATTCAATACCAAAGTCATCACCTACACAATGAGAAGAAACATAATTTGTATTTTAGATCTTTTCACACATACTAAATGTTGTAAAAAAATTAAATTCATTTATTACTAGTCAATAAATATGTTTGTTTTTTTAATTAAATTTTATCATTAGACATTTAATATAACTTTTTTTATTAATTTACTGTGTAAGCATTGTACGTCATAATAAAGAAATGCCTCAGTTCATTATTTTGTACAACTGTAACCATGAGAGGATTTACACAGTTTACATACTTGTTAGGAAGATGCAGAAGAAGAGAAATTATCCTTTTGTGCCTGTTTACTTAATAAATACAATGAAGTATGATGAGAAGTCGGGTCTAGGTAGGTACTGGACAGTACAACGTGTGTGTGTGTGTGTGTGTGTGAGTGTGCAAGATGGCCCAAAAGAAATGGAAAGTGGAAATTTTAAATGAGGAAAGGATGAAAAAGTCTTGTCAAAGCCAAAGAATACATAAGGAGATTGAAGCTTCTTGAGCATACCTAAAAACAATGATTTTATTGAAAATGTATTTGAAGGTTAAAATTATCGACTAGAATAAAACAAGCTAACCATATATCTTCAGAGCTTCATGAATAATTACTGTGCCCAAGGAGTCTGCAATGTTTATTTTTAGGAGATTATCTCTTTAATCCTTTAATTGCGCAAAGCCACTATAATGGCTTGATCCAAGCCACTATAGAGGCTTTGCGCAATTAAAGGGTTAAATGGAGACAATTTATGGAGTATATGTTCAACATTAGTGTAAATGTTGAGAGAACATAAATGTGTTGTTGAGAGAATGCAGGGAAGAAGAAAGTGTTCAGTGCAGTTACTGTAATGAACTTCATGGAATAACAGGGAGAGTATGCGGTATGTGCCTAAATAATAAAAACATTAAACCAATATTCAATAAAGTTGAACTTTAGACTGTTTTGCAGTAGTTTGGGAATAAATTGAGATTTAATTCATTGTGTGTGTATGTGCGTGTGTGTGTGTGTGTGTGTGTGTGTGTGTGTGTGTGTGTGTATGTGTGTGTGTGTGTTTGTGTGTGCGTGCGTGTGAGTGTATGTGCCTGCACGCGTGTGTGTACGTGTGCATGCGAGAGTGAGTGATAAATGATGTTTGAATGTGTGATAAAGAAAGTGAGAGCATATGATTGTAAATATTTTAGGTGTTAGAAATCTTCATTTTATTTACATACTAATTTATATTTATTTGATTTTAGTTTAGTTTTTATCCATTGAAATTATATAATTGTTCACGTAATTTTATTAGTCTTTACAGTTTTTGTTTTTGAACTTAATGTTTTGTTTTTATTTATTTATTTTATTTGTTATTTTGTGCTTATTGTTGTTTTTCGTTGTTTGGTTATTTGATTTCGTTCTATTATTTAGTTGAGTTTTATTTAGTTGTGTTTCGTTATATTGTTGCGTTCTGTTATTTAGTCGAGTTTTGTTATTTGTTTGCGTTCTTATTTTGTATTATTTAATTTTTTCTTGTTTCTATTTTTATTTTGTATTTTGTTTATATAAATTGTTTTTGTTGTTTTTTATGAGCAATATCGCCTCGCTGCGAACGCTCCAAAATAAAATAAATAAATAAATAAATTCATAATATAATTGATTAGGTAATATTATAAAGGGAATAATTCAACACAAAGTTTGAAAATGAAAACCTCTGGATCTCCAATCCATGAAGGGTCATCTCCTGCCATGCACCCTTACTGGAAGGTTCAGTAATCAACTTGAAACATTTGCTGTCATAGTGTGGAGGAGACCATGTTGACCAAATGCTGCTACTACTCCCCTTGAAGTAGATGTTCAATTGTATCATGATGCCCAATAGGCACCAGGCAGACAGGAGTTCAACCTCCAAGTTCAACACAATTACTGAAGCACAGTAGTACTCCTACATACTCTAGTTTGATGACTGAGTGCATAACCCAATCACCCAATGACGCTCCCTCAACAGTTCACATAGAATAAAAAGTCTGATGAGAGTACCACATGTTTGCCTTATTATCCTATTAAATTAAATAAACCGAATGTTTCAGTGCACTTCTTTTGAAACCACACCTAACTACTTCATTTGGTATTATTTTATTTGAAAAATATAGGATTTTTCCATTCATATAAATCAGATCAAAAAATATCACAGAATATAATTTATAGACCTTTTCATGATATAATAAAAATGGTTCTATGCTTATTTCTTTGTATACATGATAGATTAAAAGGGAAGATACACAACATACAGTACATCAATCATTGGCATAAAGCCATAGTATCATGAAGCATTGAATATATAAATATTATCCTAACTGACTATATTAAATTCTTCCCTTTACCAACTTTATTAAACCATTTCAGGCAAAACTATTTTTTTTTATCAAGTGATGATGCAGAAATGAATTTGCAAGCTCACTCTTTACTTTCATTATAATAAACATTTTTCTCATTAAGAACGTGTTCCCCAAGTTCCCCTGTTATGATTTTAAATGTTTCAGAAACAAATAAAATTATACAACTTGGATATTGGGGGAGAGGCGGCAGCTGACCGCCGCCTAAAGGAATTAGATAACGTCCAGTTCAATTTGGAATTATGTCTAAACAAACTTAGAGATGAACAACAATTTGCCATCAAGAAGGACAAAGAACAGTTGTCGCATCTAAGTCGAGTCAGCAATGACACAATAATTGTAAGTAAACGAGTTTATATTTAACAGTACACCCATTTTTAATGTATCAGATTCTAAACAAAAATTTTATAATCTGATACATTAAAAATGGGTAATGTATCAGATTCTAAAATTGTTGTTTAATTTTATTTGCTTATTACATTTTAATGTTCTCACATGTCTTTATCATTAATTTAATTTAAATGAGTTCCACAATGACAGTGAGCAACTCATTAATCGGTTGTTCTGGACAGGACAGGAAAACACTAAAAACAAATAATGGGGGAAAAAAAAACAATAAGAGAAAAAAATTAATAATGAAATACAATGATTCCTGAAATCATTAGCATTCCAAAGTGCAAAAATATATTCTGTATGAAATCATCAGTTCTTTTACTATTGTATAAGAACTGATGATTCAAATAGTCAATATTTAGCTATATAATGTCTCATTAGCAAGAGAAAAACAGGTATACAGGATCAATAAGCTGTAGCTTTATTAAACAACAGATTATTGAAAAATATGTTAGCTAACTATGTCGTATATTTAGGTCTGGATAGCCATGCGAGTTCAGGCCTTGGTCTTAATCTCACTTGGTAAACCTAGTCGTGAGTCCAATTCTCACCAGGGTAATTAGGAATTTATATAGTGATAAATCTTTAGACCCACCATGCCTAGAATAAGGTAGTCAGTCACCTGAAGATAACCCCTCCCAATTAGTTTTAGTTGCAAAAAGTTTATAAATAATTTATTTTTCTTTAGGCCAATAGAAAAATATTAAAATACATATTAAATTCCTTCTTCCCTTAAATACTATAAATACCTTCAAACATATTAAATACCTTTGTCAACTTAATTTACTCAACTTTGTATTAGTAAAAGATTATCTAATTAACTCACTTCAATTAGCCACTCCAAAATTAAAGTAACTTTTATTTACTCCCAGGCTACTTAGATACCCCAGGCCACTACCCCAAAACATTAAATTATGCATGGAGATACATTTGTATTAACGATTGAATGATGGAATGGTTCAATTAGTTACACTCAAAGCAATCAATGGCCAAGTTCCTGGTTCAAACATTTATTCTTTAACATAAAAAAAAAAGTCCTCAAGTTCCTTTAATTTCCCACGAGCTGGTATATGACTACGCTGGTCTATTCTTTTTTACCCAGGAATATGAGGCCTATTTAGCCACCAATGGAGAAACCAGCTGGATATTAGTGAGTCACTTACTCAAAGTGAAAATCCCATTAGAAAGAGTGGGGGTTTAGTGAGACAATGATTAAAAATGCAATATCTTGTAAATTTTTGAATGCAGAAAAAATGCATTGAACAAGTTGTATGAAATTAAATTTGCAATAAGACTGGTTGAATACAATTTTTTACTCCAATTCATGAAAATGAGATATAACAAATTTTCGGTTTCCCTCCCATTTGAACTCCCATCCCCTCCAGGATTGCAGTGGAACCCACTACTAGATATAACCTTAATTTTTGCAAGTAATTATAAAATATTCAGTTTAATCAAAATTTATACATACGTACATACATATTACATATATATATATATATATATACAACGTTTTTGCATTTATCTCAAAGTTGAATGAAAAAAATATTTGGTATATAAACTTGGAATAAAGTGTTTGGTGATATAACTGGTGATTATTAATATGACATTAGTAGCAGTGGGGATTTATTTAAGGATGAAAACTAAAAAATCGTCATCTTTATTAATATTCATGACAGATAATATATATATATATAAAACAATATTTACAGGTAATTTAATTTTCAAAACACTGCTTTTGCAGTTTTTTTTATTAGACTTATAGTAACGGAGATATTTCAAATTTTCCAAATTCCTCATTTCTCCTCCCCCCCCCTATGAACATATACATATATGTATGTACATACATACATATATATATATATATATATATATATATATATATATATATATATATATAATTTTTAGGGACCTCATTTTTGTCCAAATCAGATATAAAATTGTAATATTGAAACAATTTTTGAAAAATGTCTTCAAATGTCAATTGACCCCACCCAGGAGATGAGGTCTGTTCAACACTATATATATATATATAAAACCGCTCTAACGCACTTTTTATTTAACCGTAACCAAACTCGATATTTAAGTGTTTTATGTAAAAAGAAAGATCAAGTTCGTTAAAAGCTGAAATTGACCTGTGGGGAGGGAAGGTTTATAGGGGTGAATTGGTTATACGAGGTTATAATTTGTTATATGAAATTATAATTTGTTATTGTCTGAAGTCAGACTTAGAATAGTGGGGTTTAGAGGGGGAAATTCAAAGTATCGTTTGAGTATTTTTGTAAAATGTTATAGGACCAATCATGTTAACCAATTGATACTCTACAATTGTTGTGCTATTCATTTTTTGTAACTCAAGTATTCAGGAGTTATTCCTGCCTTTTAGAAGATTTCCCTTAAGGGAAATCAGCTATTGAGGTCGTACTCATGAAGCGATTTTAGAAAAATTTCTTCAAATGTTCATCGATCCTACCCAGAAGATGTCGAAAATGAGGTCCGTTCAAAATTATATATATATATATATATATATATATATATATATATATATATATATATATCTTTGTCTGTTAACGCTCTAGCGGTAGTAATTTTTGTTTGATCGTTCCGAAACTCGTTATTTATTCGTTTTATGCAAAAAGAAAAATCAAGTTTGTTAATGTCTGAAATCGGACTAGTGGAACGGGGGGTTAAGAGGGGGGATTTTCGAAAATTCGATATATCTCCGTTATTATGCATCGGATCGAAAAATTGTATAGAACCAATCTTGTTTCAAATTAAATTTACTATAAATATTGTGTAAATATAGTTACCTCTTTCTTGAATATTAACCGAGATATTTGCATTTTTATGAAGTCTGTGAGACATGTGGTCGGGTATAGTTCGGATTAGGTCGGCCATTTTCGTAACTGCTCGGCTCTGGTGGAAGCTTCTAACCTTACCTGTCGTTTCTAACCTTACCTTACCTTCGTTACTTTGTGAGATTTATGCAAATACGTTCTGTTCATCCGCCCCCCCCCCTTCTTTAGTTCTCGGACTACTAAAATTTGAGTTATTAAAATATAAATTATTCTTACAATTCAGAAGCCGTTTCAGTTGGGAATTTATTTTAATTAACTGAAAGATTTCTCATTACCGTTTGTATTTAATCACGGTGGTATTGTGTTACCAGTATGCAGATTTTCTATTGTATAACTTCACATGGGAAATCTGCTTAGTTTACGCAGCCTCTGCGTGACGGACTTTTATTTGTTTTCACCCTTCAGTATCTCCCTCCCCCACCCGTCCATCGCTCCCTTCTAGTCATGTTTTTTTTTACATACAAATAGGGAATATGTTCTGAAATGAGATCAAAAGTATCAAAAATCTAAGAAATCTGCTTAGTTTACGCAACCCCTGCTTGACGGACTTTTTTTTTTACATAGAAATAAGGAATACGTTGTGATATGAGATCAGAAGTGTGTTAGCACATGGGAAACTTGTTTAGTTTAAGCATCCCCTGCGTGAATAACTTTTTAAATTCATTTGTACTTGAAGTTAGTGAATATTCTATTTTCTACAAATGTTTGTTATGTCTTTAAATAATTTGACGGCATCGGGTCACCCAAACATGAATGGCCTTCTTGGCAATCTATTTTGGACTTTGTTAATGGATAAAAATAGCAAATATTATATTTAGACTTTAGGAAAACAGGAACAATTTCAAATATGAAGGACTATAAATTGGATCTAATTCCCGTCGACATTGCTTAGAGATGGCATTAAGCCAAGGGGAATATTCTGGCTTGGATCATTCTTGAAGTGCAGTTCATGGGAATCAAGAAAGCTTTTTTCTTGAGCACTTGTTGCCGAGAACCATTAGTGGATTGATCACGAAATACTATATCTCACGAACAGCCATGTATTTTCACGTGTTTTGAAAA
Organism: Riptortus pedestris; assembly: GCA_019009955.1. Classification (NCBI taxonomy): domain Eukaryota; kingdom Metazoa; phylum Arthropoda; class Insecta; order Hemiptera; family Alydidae; genus Riptortus; species Riptortus pedestris. The sequence continues at coordinate 113,127,804 of CM032231.1, read as the reverse complement.
GTTTTACGAATGGGATAAAAACAAAAAAAAAGCGTCCGTAACGCAGGAGCTGCGTAAACTAAGCAGATTTATGACGTGTTTGAATGGAAATCTATTTATCTCTCCTCACCATATATTTTATAAGTCTACGTAAAAATCTGATGAGCAGAAGGGGGTGTTTACTTAATGCTGAAAACACGAAAGTGCAAACAAGCCTCTTAATATTTGAGCTTGGGCAAACTGTGTATAGCGCATCAGTAGTTAAACAAGATTGGATCTTTAACATTTTTTTGATACGACTCAATACTCCCGCAATTCCTAGTTAAATTTCAGCCATTAGCCACTATGAACTTTAGTGTTGAAAAAAAAGTATTAATATCGAGTATGGTATAAATAAAATAATCAATTTTGAGTTAAGAACGTAAAATATGAATTGATCACCTTCGAACAGAAGGTATTTCCATATATCTCATACAGTAAAGAACTTTTGAAAACAATATTTGGTATTTAAGTTTCGAATAAACTGTTTAATGGTACAACAAGTGGCATAAATAGGAGTGAGGGGTTTACTGAAGGCTGAAAACTAAAAAATGCCAATATCTTGGTTAATATTAAAGATAAAGAAAAAAAAAACAATATTTAAAGGTAATAAAATTTGAAATAATATGGGTTTACACATTTTTTCGATCCGTGAGGAAACTCAACAACAAGCCTTCCTTCCATAAACAATATATTTACCAGCGGGTATAATATTTATAATAGCTAACTAGTAGATATCCCGTCCTTATTAGTCATAGTAGCAAGAAGAGGACGTTAATAAATAATAACAATATCAGTGACACAGGCCTTTACTGGCAAGAGCCCCATGTGGAAGTGAGACCTGCTGCTGTGTTTCCTCTTGATATGTACCTTCCACCGTCCAGCGCATCTCTTTGGGAATAATTTGGATTTCTATCAGACGTATAATAACGGAGATATTTGGAACTTCATCTATAGGTTTACATGGAACGTTTAAATATCATGTTTGGTAACTATAACAAAAATAATACGACGAACGACGAAATACATTATATATATTTATATCGGGGTTTCGAAAATTCGAAATATCTCCGTTTCTATATGTCCGATCGAAACATTGTATAGAATCAATCTTATTGTAAATTACATTTACTGTAAATATTGTTATATACAGTTATTCTCTATCTTGAATATTAACTGAGATAATTGCATATTTATTAAATGTGGGTGGATAACGGAGGAGAGTGAGTTTCCCGCCAAAGGCAAGTTCGGCCGTTTCCGTAACTGTTCGTCTCTCGTTTAGAGATTTCTCTATTGTATATCTTCACGTGGGAAATCTGCTTAGTTTACGCAGCCCGTGCGTGACAGACTTTATTTACCCTGGTGAGTGATCAATTTGACGTTCAAATCCAAGGAGGACCTGGAAAGAGTTGCTTCAGTAGACTCGCGGGTCCCACCCCATAATATCCGCAGAGTATGTGGCCAGCTCACGCTGTCAGCCTGACTGTGGACGGAAGCTAAGAGATACTGTTAGCAGATTTCCCTTAAGGGACATCAGCTATTGAGGTTGTACTCATGACGAGATTTTCGAAAGATTTGTTCAAATGTCAAATTTTACCGCTGTAGAGATTATTAACTTGTTTGTAAATTGATTGAAAAATTTCTGATTACCGTTTGTATTTAGTCACTTAACATTCATGGTTGTGTTACCTGTATGTATATTTATCTATTGTAAACCTTCCCGTGAGAAATCTGCTTAGCTTACGCAGCCCCTGCGTGGCGGACTATTTAGTTTCATGTCAGATACTTTAGAGCTAAGAGAGACTTTTTATTAGCAGATTTCCCTTAAAGGAAATCAGCTGTTGAAGTTGTACTCATGACGCGATTTTCGAAAGATTTCTTTAATGTCTACGGATCCTACATGGGAGTTGACGAAAATGAGTTCCATTCAGAATTATATGTATCTATTTGTCTGTTACAGCTCTAGCGAGATAGGGCGGGGGATTTCGAAAACTCGAAATATCTCCGTTATTATCGAAAAATTGTTTAAAACCAATCTTATTGTAAATTTAATTTCGTATAAATATTGTTGTATACATATATTCTCAAATATGAGTATTAACCCAGATATTTGAATTTTTTTAATTTTCAGGCTTTAGTAAATCCCCACTGCTCCTAATGTCATAATATCAATAACCTGTTCTTACATGAACCTCTTTATTCTAAACTTAAAGACCAAATATTGTTTTCATGAGACCTTTATTATGCGAGATACGTGCAAATTCGTTGTGCGGTGGCATAATCAATTAAGTTTTTACGTTCTTGTCTAGAAAATGTTTATTTCATTTATGCCGTACTTGATATTTAGCCGTTTCAGTCATCAATAAAGATCATATTTGTTATTAACAGAAATCGGACGAGGAATAATAGAGTTTCATAGAGGGGAATTAGAAAATTGAAAATGTCTCCGTTAATGAGTCGGATCGAAAAAAGATTGCAGAACCAATTTTGTTTAATTATTGATCTTCTACAATTGTTTCTCCATGCAATTTTTCATAACTCAAATATTAAGCGAGTAATTCGTATTTTCCGGTTTTTAGTCTGAATATGTAATGAGATGAGGTCACCCGTGTGCCACACCACCATGTCAGAATCTGCGCAGCTTTTACGTGACAGAATTTTCTCAAGAAACGACGTTTTTGACCTCGATGTATTCCAGAATAATCTGGAAACATCTTGTTCAAACATCTTCCCCCCCACCCCTGACATTCATCCCCTACTGGTTAGGAGTTTTACTACAAATCTCGTGTTCATGGTAATCATAGCTACTACTGTCCAAAATGTTGCCACTGTTCCAACTATTTACCCTATTTGGTATTCATTATCTGGCATATTATTGGGCAGCATATCACAATAAACAGTCTCATTATTTTCTTTACATTTTTAGGAATTACAAAAGATAAAAGATTTGCTCGATAAAATTCTGAAAACACACAGCGTTAGCTACAAAAACGAAACAGCGGAAGAACAAGTACATTGCCCAGAGTACGAACAACTTCCGCAGACCATTTTTGATGAGGTATTGTCATTTATTTCATACATTTAAAAAACTTCATGGACACATTACCGTGTCCTATATACTTTGCATCCATGCTAGAAGAAGATCGAAGAATTTTACAGTTTTAGAAGACTTGTAACTATATTTTCGTTCGTGTAACTGTTTTATCTGACTGGCGACCCAAACAATGGCATATAGCAACCCGGATATGTCTCCTCGAATTAGACTAAGCACTGATGTCAGCAGATTTCCTTTAAGAGAAATTAGCTATTTGGGTTGTACTCATGGCGTGATTTTCGATAAATGTCTTTCGATCATACCTAGTAAATGACGGAAATGAGGTCCGTTCAAAATTATATATATATATATATATATATATATATATATATATATATATATATATAAAATTGTAACCTCTGTCTGTACATTGATTTTTTTCGGGAAATTTCACGATAACTTTTCGTTTCACATGTCATAGACACCATAACTGCATTTTGTTTCTTTCGTGTATTTTTGTTTGTTTGTTTGTTACCTTTTCACGCATAAACGGCTGAACCGTATTTTATGAAACTTGGTATGTATATTACTACTAACCCAACTTAGACTTTAGGCTATATTAATTTTCTCTGAGACGAACAGGAGTGGGGGTTATAAGGGAAGCCTGAAATTAAAAATAGCGATATTTCGTTTCCTATTGGTTTTTCCGCAAATATAAACATAACAAACGTTGTTTATTTTGTTATTTGGAGTAACTTTTGTTATATACACTTTTGTCGTATATTTAAGTATAAATGAGTTATATGTTAAAACTTTAGCGGGCACTAACGGCTGAACCGAACTTAACAAATGAACAACTTAACTCGGTATGTCAATTAGCATTAATTCTTCCATGATTATAAGTTATATTAAAATTTTTAGGTTCGAACGGGAGGGGAGTTATAAGGGAGGCCTTAAATAAAAATTCACTATATTTACATGTATAAGAGACGGGAAATATAAAAATATCGAAGACTGTGAAGCCTTATCGAACAAATAATTCTATTATTAGCAAATCCACGGCAAAGATGGGTATCAATCCTAAACACTGGGACAGGTAAATGTCAAAATATTGTGCAATGTAAAGCCTGCTAAAAAATACCATCACCATTCAGCCTCAAATGAATTCCCGGGCGAAGCCGGGTATCTGAGCTAGTATATATATATATATATACATATATATATATATATATGTGTGTGTGTGTGTGTGTGTGTTTATTTTCTAAACCGGCATTCTTCTCCAGCGGTCTTCTTGTCAATCTTGATTTAGCTAATTTTCGTTAGCTCTACGGCTACCTTCTTCAGGCTATGCATAGCCACTGTTGTTCCGGATAGGTCGATGTCCGGGGTCTGAACCAACGACCTATGGGAAACAACAGTGTCGATGTTTAGCTTGAAAAAGCTACCAAAAATAAGCTTAGTGGAGCCTGGCGAGAATAAAGTTTAGTGAAAGAGAATGTTCGGTTTAACGAGGAAGCCTGCGAAACCATATGTGAGTGTGTGTGATTGTGCGTTTGTACATATATTTGTCTATTACAGCTTAGCATTGACGAAAGTTTTGTTTGGTCGCCACTAAACACTACATACACGTATAAACGTTTCATGTAAAACTAGCGATCAAGTTCGTTAAAAATTGTAATCTAACCGGTGGGAGGGGGTTTAGAGAGGGATAAAAAAGTCCGTCACGCAGGGGCAGCGTAAACTAAGCAGATTTCCCACGTGAAGTTTTCCAATAGAGAAATCTGCCTAATAACAACTGTAGTAGTAAGAAACCTCTAAACCTATTCACGAGGGACGAATAGTTACGGAAACGGCCGCCAGAGCTCTCGCCGGAAAGTTCGAACATAGCCGATTCTTGCCGACCACAAGCAGAATACAAATGCAAATATCTCGCTTAATATTCAAGATATGGAATAAATGTGTACAACCATATTTATAGTAAATTTAATTTGCAATACGATTGATTCTGTACAATTTTTCGATCTGACGTATAGTAATGGAGATATTTCGAATTTTCGAAAATCCTCTCCTCTAATCCCCCCTCCCACTGGCCCGATTTCAGCCGTTAACGAACTTATTCGTTAATTTCAAAAATTCCATCATGAGTACAACCTCAATAGCTGATTTCCCTTGAGGGAAATCTGCTAAAAATTTTGTTCTGTACACTTTTTCTCTATCTTTAATAATAACCATGATTTTTAGTGTAGTTATATATGTTGACATCAAACTCGTTTACTTTTTACATCTGCCTAAAAGCGAAGAGATGATTTGCAATCATAAAATACAGCAATCCAAAGTATCTGTTAATTGCGAATTACAAATAAATATTTTAACGGTTAATCGTGAATAACGACTTATTTATTACTTAAAATTACAGTTGACCAACTCTGGAAGAGCATAACTCAGGTGTATTCTAACCCCCGCTCAAAGATTAAAAAAATAGTTTGGTTACTTCCCAAGTGATGGAGAATTATAATAATGAATTGAATATCCAACTTTGAAGGTATGTGGTTAAATAAAGTGAGTGCATTACATGTATTCATGATAAAATATCTGATAAACATATTTGATCATTTCAAATGTGAGTTCCAAAGCTGGATTGAGATAAGAATTAAATCGAAATAGGATAGATAGAACAATTGATATTGAGGTTGGGGGATTGAACAGTGAAATGACTACTCTGGCTCTATATAATCATGAATGCAAGCGAATAGTGAACATACTCCGTTAAATAAAATGTTAAACACCCACTAGGAAAAAGGTGAGTTGAAATGGAAGACACAGAGTAAGCACAAAGGTGTGCATCGGAAACAAAAGAGTAAAACGTCCGTCACGCAGGGGCTGCGTAAACTAAGCAGATTTGCCTCGTGAAGTTATACAATAGAGAAATCTCCATACGAGTGCCGAACAGTTACTGAAACGGCCGAACTAGCTTTCGGCGGAAACGAATGAAGCGACCATAGCTCTTCTGTTACACTTAATAAAAATCCAAATATCTCGGTTAATATTCAAGATAGTGAATAAATGTACTATATATAACAATATTTATAGTAAATTTAATTTACAATAAGATTGGTTCTATATAATTTTTTGATCCGACGTATAGTAATTGCGATATTTCGAATTTTCGAAAATCATCCCGTTTAAACCTCTTCTCACTAGTTCGATTTCAGCCGTTAACGAACTTGATCTTTCTTTTTACATAAAACGACTAAATATCGAGTTTGGTGACTATTAAACAAAAATTGAGACCGCTAGAGTGGTAACAGACAAATATATAGATAGATAGATAGATCTATATATATATATCTATATATATAGAGATATATATATACAGTTTTGAACGGACTTCATTTTCGTCATCTACTAAGTAGGATCGATGGACATTTGAAGAAAAAATTCGAAAATTCCGTCATGAGTACAACCTCAATAGCTGATTTCCCTTATGGGAAATCTGCTAAACAGAAACACTGAACCGTAGAATAGCTGTTGTTTATAAAATAAATTTGTGCTTTCCAGCACTTGTTAAGGTCTCCTCGGAATAGGATTGTATGGTTAGAAAGCATATTGGCTGAAGAAGTTGTCCTCAAAATCTAAAAACTTTAAGTTGATTCAGAGGATGGTTTTTGAAGTTTGAAAGTTATTATTTTTTTAATTAATTTTAATTTTTAGCAGATTTCTCTTAAGGGAAATCAGCTATTGAGGTTGTACTCATGACGCGATTTTCGAAAAGTTTTCTCCAATGTCCATCGATCCTACCTTCGAAATGAGACCCTTTACTATATATGGGTGGGCTAAGGACTTTATCAATGAGTCCGTCACTAAATAGATTCCCATTTGCCCTGGCGAGAATCGAACTAGCCACTCTAGGGTTACCATGAGATTAAGACCAACGCCTTAACTCACATGGCTAACCTGAGTCCCTTATGTCGTATTAACAATAAGCAGTTATAGCATGTATGACTTTATTCAAAGTTTTAATCCCAGCTTGAAATATTGTCTTCACTGACCTTTTATATGTGATATTCATGCAAATGAGTAGTATGACAACTCCATCAACTAAGATTTTCCGGTATTGACTCAAAAGTTTTATTCCGTCTATACTATACTCAATATTTAAACGTTTCTTTCAACACTAATCGCAATATTTGTTAATGGCTCAAATTGGACCAGGTACACAGGGGGTTTAGAGGAGGGGGGTTGCAGTAAATTCAAAATATCTCTATTATCGTGAGTGATTTGTGTTCGAAACATTTTATACATAGAACCAATCATGTTAAAATGTCAATGCTCTTCTGCAATTGTACACATTTTTCGTAGTTCAAATGTTATTCGTATTTTCTGGTTTTCAGCTCCAGTAAAACCCCAACATATACATTTCTTCTCTATCTTGAATATTAACCGAGATATTTACATTTTTATGAAGTCTGTGGTCGGGTATAGTTCAGATTAGATCGGCCATTTCCGCCAGTACTCGCTTCTTCTAACCTTACCTGTCGTTTCTAACCTTACCTTACCTTCTTCTTCTTCTTCTTTTATGAGATTTATGCAAATACGTTCTGCACCCCTTCTTTAGTTCTTGGACTACTAAAATTTGAGTTATTAAAATATAAATTATTCTTACAATTCTGAAGCCGTTTCAGTTGGGAATTTATTTTAATTAACTGAAAGATTTCTCATTACCGTTTGTATTTAATCACGGTGGTATTGTGTTACCAGTACGCAGATTTCTCTATTGTAAAACTTCACATGGGAAATCTGCTTAGTTTACCCAGCCCCTGCGTGAGGGACTTTTTGTTGTTAGGCTTGAAACAAATTCTTGCTTATAACACAAACTGTTTTTTTTTATTATTTGTTTTCCTTCAAATCCATGCCTTAAAACAAGAAAAAAAAGGTCCGTCACGCAGGGGCTGCGTAAACTAAGCAGAGGTATCTCTAGACCTATTCACGAGGGAGGAATAGTTACCAAAACGGCCGCCAGAGCTCTGGGTGGATAGTGCCGACCACACTCACAATATAAATGCAAATATCTCGGTTAATATTCATGATACAGAATAAATGTATAGAACAATATTTATAGTAAATTTAATTTGCAATAAGATTGATTCTATACACTTTTTCGATCCGATGCATAATAACGGAGATATTTCGACTTTTTGAAAATCCCCCTTTAAACCCCCCCTCCCACTAGTCCGATTTCAGCCATTAACGAACTTGATCTTTCTTTTTTACATAAAACGCTTAAATATGAAGTTTGGTAACGATCAAACAAAAATTGCGACCGCTAGAGCGTTACAGTCATATATATATATGTGTATATATATATATATATATATATATATATATATATATATATATATACAGTTTTGAACAGACCTCATTTTCGTCATCTCCTGGGTAGGATCGATGGACATTTGAGGAAATTTTTCAAAACTCGCGTCATGAGTACGACCTCAATAGCTGATTTCCCTTAAGGGAAATCTGCTAAAAGTTCTTTTACAAAAACAAGAAATAAACACTGATTTGAAGAAACAGGCAATAAATACTTAAGTTCCTCCTTTTCTCTTCCTTATATGTGTAGTTTAGTTTCTGTTTTGATAGCATTACATCTGACAAATGTATTATTATTATTATTGTAAATTCATTGGTTTTTTTTCTTAGTTTTGTAAAATACACACTAAAAATTTACGATATTTTATTATAACTGATATTTTCTATAATTTTCAGAAAATGGATGCAGTTTCTGTCTGTGATAAACTAGTTTATCGAACGTCGAATGTTAAACTACAAACTGATTTCTTAGAAGCAAAAATTAATTCTTTCGAAAAAGAGAACAAAGACCTGAAGAGGAAACTCAAATTTGTGATTTCCAACATGATTCCTCAAAAAGACATCCGTGTCATAATGTCGGGAATTGAATCAAACATAAATAATTTACAATAAAGTACTAAAGTGGTGACAATCATATTAAATAGGTTTGATACTGGCAATATGAGTACTTTACAGGCGGTTCCTGCAAAGATATTTAGGCGTTTAGCTTATTTTTTTCGATTGGAAATTTGCCCATTTTTGTTCAATCTCGTGTTTTAGGTTTTGTCATTAGTTAGTCAATGTCTGCAATCGTATATTAAGTGTTGACACGTTTGTGTAGTTGTGTAATCACATGGGCAAGCACTGCCTTTTATGTTGAATCGGTCGTCGTAAGAATTTGCATGTCCTATTACTAATTGTGCCATGTAGAAGTCACTCTGTGTGTGTTTGCTGTTGAAATATGTGTTAACGTTTGGAATGAAAAGTTGTAAATGTTGTCCTTTATTAGATAAAGTCCATCGTAGTTGCACCTTTTCAATTTGGTGGATTTTTAAAATATATTTTACAAGGGGTTTGGAATTTTGTGTAACATTCTGGTAATTGGGGATCTTTTGAAGCAGACTTAGCAGCTCTTCTCCAAAATTATCATAATGTGCATTAGCCCATGAAACAAATATGTTAATATGATATAGCTCTGCTATTAGGTCACTGATTCGTGTTGTTAACGTCGGTTGAGCATTAGTTTTTGTATCTCTACTTTACTGTCAGTGTATATACAGAATATTAATGCTGTGTATGGTCAGTTTGTATTTTTTGTAAGGTTTTCAGTATAGCGTATTGTTCTGCTTGACTGTTTGTGCAGTTGTGTCCCAGTCTAAATTTATGTATCTCTGTCAATTCCTGATGAATAAATATTACACAATTACAGCCAACATTTTTTCCATCTTTACTTTATTATCAGTCGAATCGAAAAATTGTATAGAACGGGTATTGTAAAGTTGTTAATGTTTTAAAATTATTCCTAACGTATGTAACGTGAGAGTTATTTGTATTTTCTTGTGTTCAGCCTTCTGTAAGCCACTTCTACTAATCGGACTTTTACATAGAAATAGAGAATATATGATGAGATGAGATTAGTCGTGCCTCATATTTGCACATGGGAAATATGCTACGTTTAAGCAGCCCCTACGTGAATGTTATTTTATTTCCCGGACGACCTGTTTTATACTCCTTGGTTATAGTTAGTGTAACGGAGTGTCGGTTTTAGCAGATTTCCCATAATTGAAATCAGTTATTAAGGTCGTACTGATGACGTAATATACCCAGTTTTGATTAGTTCGGTTCAGTCTTTTGAGCCTAATAAAACTATTGACCCTCGCTATAGTTTTTAGCGAATATCTCGTTTATATTTCGTTATACGACAGAAGGTTAATAATAAAAGTTACTCTAACTAAAAAAATAAACAACCTTTGTAAAGTGCATGTTTACCAAAAAAACAATAGGAAACTAAATATTGCGGATTTTTTTTTTCATTTCAAGCCTCTCATATTACAAGCTCCCCTCCTCTTTGCGATTTATGTGAAACATATTAAGCAGGTAAAAGTCCGTCACGCAGGGGCTGCGTAAACTAAGCAGATTTCCCATGTAAAGTTATACAATAGAGAAATCTCCATACAAGTGCCGAACAGTTACGGAAACGGCCGAACTATCTTTTGGCGGGATACTCACTCTCGTCCGTTATCCGCCCAAATTTAATAAAAATGCAAATATCTCGGTTAATATTCAAGATAGAGAATAAATGGATATAAAAATATTTATAGTAAATTTTCAATAAGATTGGTTCTATACATTTTTTCGATACGCCGTATAGTAACGGAGATATTTCGAATTTTTGAAAATCCCCCTCCCCTCCCACTGGCCCGATTTCAGCCGTTAACGAACATGATCTTCCTTTTTACATAAAACGATTAAATACCGAGTTTGGTGACGATTAAACAAAAATTGCGACCGCTAGAGTGTTAACAGACAAATATATATATATATATATATATATATATATATATATATATATATATATATATATAGTTTTGAACGGACCTCATTTTTTCGTCATCTCCTGGGTAGGTCGAAGGACATTTGAAGAATTTTTTTCGAAAATCGCGTCATGAATACTACCTCAATTGCTAATTTCCCTTAAGGGAAAACTGCTAAAAGCTCATAACGCATGGCGTACGGAATCTCATCTCACCATATATTCTCTATTTCAGAGTTAGCTGATTTCCCTTAAGGGAAAACTGCTAAAAGCTCATAACGCATGGCGTACGGAATCTCATCTCACCATATATTCTCTATTTCAGAGTTAGCTGATTTCCCTTAAGGGAAAACTGCTAAAAGCTCATAACGCATGGCGTACGGAATCTCATCTCACCATATATTCTCTATTTCAGAGTTAGCTGATTTCCCCTAAGGGAAAACTGCTAAAAGCTCATAACGCATGGCGTACGGAATCTCATCTCACCATATATTCTCTATTTCAGTGTTAGCTGATTTCCCTTATGGGAAAACTGCTAAAAGCTCATAACGCATGGCGTATGGAATCTCATCTCACCATATATTCTCTATTTCAGAGTTAGCTGATTTCCCTTAAGGGAAAACTGCTAAAAGCTCATAACGCATGGCGTACGGAATCTCATCTCACCATATATTCTCTATTTCAGTGTTAGCTGATTTCCCTTAAGGGAAAACTGCTAAAAGCTCATAACGCATGGCGTATGGAATCTCATCTCACCATATATTCTCTATTTCAGAGTTAGCTGATTTCCCTTAAGGGAAAACTGCTAAAAGCTCATAACGCATGGCGTACGGAATCTCATCTCACCATATATTCTCTATTTCAGTGTTAGCTGATTTCCCTTAAGGTCCGTCATGCAGGGGACAATTTCTCAGTTAATCATGGACCCTACCCTTAGATGGTGAAAATGAGGTTCATTCAAAATTTTATATATATATATATATATATATATATATATATATATATATATATATATATATATATATATATAACCTTTTACCGCTCTGGCGGTCATAATTTTTGTTTTATCGTTACCGGACTCGATTTATAAGTAAAATTAAAGATCAAGTTCGTTAATGGCTAAAATCACACAGGAGTGAAGGGGGGAGGGGTTTAGAGGAGGAGAATTTTGAAAATTCTAAATACCTCCGTTGTTATACGTCGGATCGAAAAAGTGCATAGAATCAATCTTATCGTGAATTTAATATAAATTTTCTTAAATAAATGTCGTTTTATATTATATGAATATTAATCGAGATATTTGGAATTTTTAGTTTTCAGCCTTCAGTAAACCCCACTCGTGTCATAATAGCAATAAACTGTTAAATGCCGAACATCGTTTTTCAGTAGACCTTTACTATGTGATATACATGCGAATTCATTGTGCGATGACGTCATCAATTAATTATTTTGTTATTGTCTCGAAAATGTTCATTTGGCTAACTCAGTGGTCGGCTAAGTGCGGCTCCAGTGCCGCATGTGGCTCTTTGGCTCCTTAAGTGCGGCTCTCGCCTCGTTTTGCTATTCTTTCCCTTTTCGGCTCTAAATATATACGCGAAAAATCTTTATCAAGCATGAACATTATCAAGAGTAAACTAATAAGTCATCTTATTGATGAGAACATGGAACCATGCTTAAAATTAAAAAAGTTCGTCACGCAGGGGCTGCGTTAACTAAGTGGATTTCTCAAGTGCTTCACGTTTTTGTATTTATCTCAAAAGTTAAAAGTTCAATGAGAACAATATTTGGTATTTAAGCACCAAATAAAATGCTTCATAGCAGAATAGAATATTGTTAATATGAGATGTGAAGGAGTGGGGGTTTACTGAAGACCGAAAACTATAAAATGCAAATATCTCAGTTCATAATCAAGATAGTAAAAAGATGTACATAACAACATTAATTGAACATTAAATTTGCAATAAGATTGGTTTTATACAATTTTTCGATCCGACGCATAATAACGAAGATATTAAGAATTTTCGAAATTATCCCCTCCTAGCCCCTCCCCCTGGTCCGATTTCAGCTGTTACCGAACTTTATCTGTCTTTTTATATAAAACGATTATATATCAAGTTTGGTAAAGATAAAACAAAAATTGCAACCGCTAGAGCGGCAACAGACATATATATATATATATATATATATATATATATATATATATATATATATATATATATATATATATATACTAGCTCAGACACCCGGCTTCGCCCGGGAATTGATTTGAGGCTGAATGGTGATGTTATTTTTTTGGCAAGGCTTTACTTTGCACAATATTTTGACATTTACCCGTCCCAGTGTTTATTGTTAATACCCGTTGTTGGCATTTGTTAATAATAAAATTAATTTTTTATGTAAGTCTTCACTGTCCTCCAAATTGTCATATTTCCCGTCTCCTGTGCATTATGCATAGATTTCAGCTATTAAGGACAAAATATTAACATTGATTTGAATTAATTTTTCCAGCTGAGGTACCTGATAGTTCAAATTGGAATGAATTGTTGAGCATATCAATATTTATACGCAAATTACTTGCTCCACACATTGTTCCTGGAGAAATGAATATAAAAAAAAGTTAATCTAAATAACAAAGTAAACAACTTTTGTTATGTTCATGTTTGTCGAAAAACAAATAGACAATGAAATATCGCTATTTTAATTTCAGGCCTCCCTTACAACCCCCACTCCTGCCCGTCCCTAGAAATGTTGGTATGGCTTATTATAATGAAAGCGTTAGTGCTAATACACATACCGAGTTTTATTTATTTCGGTTGGGTCTTTTGTCCCAAATAAAATTGTTCACTTCCGCTATAGGTATTAGCGTATATCTCGTTTATAATTCAGTATACGAAAAAAGTGTATACAACAAAAGTTACTGTAAATAACAAAATAAACAACTTTTGCTATGGGAATATTTACCGAAAAACCAATACGAAACGAAATATTGCTATTTTTAATTTCAGGCATATCTTATAACCCCCACTTCTGTTCGTCTCAGAGAAAATTAATATAGCCTAAAGTCTAAGGTGGGTTAGTAGTAATGTACATACCAAGTTTAATAAAATTCGGTTCAGCCGTTTATGCGTGTAAAGGTAACAAATAAACAAACAAACACACACGAAAGAAACAAAATGCAGTTATGGTGTCTATGGCATGTGAAACGAAAAGTTATCGTGAAAAATCAATGTACAGACAGAGGTTACAATTTTATATATATATATATATATATATATATATATATATATATATATATACTAGCTCAGATACCCGGCTTCGCTCGGGAATTCATTGAGGCTGAATGGTCGTGGTATTTTTTTGGCAAGGCTTGACTTTGCACAATATTTTGACATTTAGCCGTCCCAGTGTTTAGGGTTAACACCCGTCGTTTCTGTGGATTTGTTAATAATAAAATTATTTTTTTATGTAAGACTTCACTGTCCTGCAAATTGTCATATTTCCCGTTTCCTGTGCATTTGAATTATTAATGAGAAAATATTGACATACATTTGAATCAATTTTTTCATTTGAGGTACCTGGTAGTTCATATTGAAAAGAAGTGTTGAGCAAATTTCTCTAAATAACAAAATAAACAACTTTTGTTATGTGCATTTGTGCCGAAACCCCAAGATCAAATCAATAATATTAATTTCAGGCCTCCATATATATATATATATATATATATATATATATATATATATATATATATATATATATATATATATATATATATATACAGTTTTGAACAGACCTCATTTTCGTCATCTCCTGGGTAAGACATGAAGAAAAATTTCGAAATCGCGTCATGAGTACGACCTCAATAGCTGATTTCCCTGAAGGGAAATCTGCTAAAACAACAACATACAAACCTGACTTACTCGAACACTCCAAGAAGGTGCAAGAACATTGTTCGCATTAATAAATATATATTGACTATGAAATTTATTTATTTAGTGTTCTACTTATTTAGTGTAATAAAAGTTTACTTAACAAGCAGATTTGGCTCCCAATTTTTATTTTTTTTAAATTGTTGTAATGTTCATATTTGACTCTTTGACTAAAAGATTGCCGTCTACTAGGCTAAACCATACTCATGATTTAACCCTTTTAGTCAACACTAAAAGATCATTTGTTATTGTCAGAAATCAGGGCAGGAATATTGGTGGGGGGGGGGGGTTATACAGGGGGAAATAAGGGAATACGAGTTATATATGAGTCCGATCGATAAAGTTTATAGAACCAACCTTGTTAAAATATTGGTTGTCTACAATTGTTGCAGTTTATCGTAACTCAAATATTAAGCAAGTAATTGCTACATTCTATTTTTCAGTTTGAATATGTGTTGAGATGTGATCAAAGTTCGTATTGCCGTAACGTGGGAAATCTGCTTACTTTAAGCAGCCTCTGCGTGACGGACTTTACTATTGTATTTACTTCGTTGAAAAGCAAGTTTTCTGGAATTTTCCACGACATGTTCCCTGGTTGAGCATTGCCTCCTTCCATGTGCGATTGCTCCACAGTTCGCAGAAGGTATTGACCAAATGTGTCTCTTACTGTCCTCAACGAGACCTTGCAATAGCGCAAGGTGAGCTAACTTTCACTGCAAACATACGTTGAACTCCCGCCAATTTTAAGTCGCCACTACATATGGCTCTTACCCAATGTTACATGTATAGCCTCGTATTTTCATGTTCCCTGCTACTAACCTACCCCTCTGAACAGCTATATTATCCGTCACTCATGTTCTGCGTAAACTAAGCAGATTTCCCAAGTGCTGGTCTAACACACTAGTAAACAAAAAAGTCCGTCACGCAGATGCTGCGTAAACTAAGCAGATTTCCCACGTAAAGTTATAAAATAGAGAAATCTGCATACGAGTGCCGATCAGTGACGGAAACGGCCGAACCAGCTTTCGGTGGGAACGAATCGAAGCGACCATAGCTCATCCTTTTCACTTTATAAATATCTCGGTTAATATTCGAGATAGGGAATAGACCTATATAACAATGTTTATAGTAAATTTAATTTTCAATAAGATTGTTTCTATACACCTTTTCGATCCGACGTATATTAACGGAGATATTTTCAATTTTCGCAATTCCTCCCTCTAAAGCCCCCTGCCATTGGTCCGATTTCAGCCGTTAACGAATTAGATCTTCCTTTTTACATAAAACGATTAAATACCGAGTTTGGTGGCGATTAAACAAAAATTGCGACCGCTAGAGTATTAACAGACAAATATATATAGTTTTGAACGGAGCTCATTTTCGTCATCTCCTTGGGTAGGATCAATGGATATTTGATGAAATTGTTCGAAAATCGCGACCAAGTACGACCTTAATAGCTTATTTCCCTTGGGGGAAATTGCTAAAAGTACTAATAACTCTATTTATAATTGAGTTAACAGAAAATGTATGAAACAACAATTGTTGAACATCAAAAGCTTAACAAGACTTATCACGTAACGATGATATTTTGAATTTTTCAAATTTCCCTCTCTTTAAACCCCCCTATTCCATAGTTTTTCATATCGAGAATGGCATACAACAAATAAACATTTTCGAGGTGAGGACGTAAAATCTTTCGTGGTGACGTTGTCAAACAACGTATTTGCATGTACTGCACACAGTAGAAGTTCAATGAAAACATTATTTCGTATTTAAGCTTAAAGTGGTTTGTGACATAACAGCTCATAGTTTTTATGACACATTAGTAGGAGTGGTGGTTTACTAAAGGTTAAAAACTGAAATATCCACATTTTTTGGTTAATATTCAAGATGGAAAAAATATGTAATTAAAAGCGTAATAGGCAATTAAATTTACAATAAGATTGACCCTCTCTAGCGGTCACAATTTTTGTTTAATAGGTACGAAACTCGATATATAAGTGTTTTATATAAAAAAAAATATCAAGTTCGTTAACGGCTGAAATCGGACAGGGGTGGAGGGGGCGTTTAGAGTGGAAGAATTTCGAACATTCTTAATATCTCCGTTATTATACGTCATGCCGAAAAATTGTATAGAACCAATCTTTTTGCAAATGTAATGTTCTGTAAAGGTTGTTATGTGCATTTTTTCATTAACTTTCATATTAACCTAGATATTTTTTTTTCTAGTTTTCGGCCATCAGTAAACCCCCACTCTTACTCATGCCATATCAACAATAAGCTTTTATATTATGAAGCACTTTATTTAAAGCAGAAATAACCAATATGGTTCTCATTGAACTATTACGTCAAGAGATAAATGCAAATACGTGTCGCAAGCGGGAAATCTGCTTAGTTAACGCAGGCCCTGCGTGAGGGACTTTTTCCTCATCTACTAGGTAGGATCGATGGACATTTGAAAGAATTTCTTGAAAGCTACATCCTGAGTACAACCTCAATAGCTGACTTCTCTTAAGGGAAATATGCTAACAGTAGATTTGGTAGTTGAGCACATGTGCGAAATTAAATGTTTCGTTCACACCAATTTGTGATTTTCCACAAATTTCTTTTTTATTCAATCACTAAGCACTTTCTGGTACTACGCTGTCGTTATCAGAGCTCTAGAGACATACAGTAAGTAGTATTGTGATCATAAGGGATTTACGAATTTTTGGCGCTTATTGTATGTGAATACCAAGGAATCTGAGAGCTGAATAAATGTAGCGTGAAAACTAGACCTTAAAATCAGGAAAAAAAAATCAAGAAGGAAGCTTGGCATCGATTTCAAACTTGCACAGTATATGTACTACTATCAACGAAAATAGATGGCTCAGCATTTCACGGAAACTGTTGATAAAAGCAATATAGCACAGAGCTAACTAAGATAAGAATAATTCGAACCAATGTTCTAATAAAAAAAATCAATCATTGATGGATTATAGCAATGTCCATTTAGAATCAGCAGACGACATCAAATCAAATGCCTATGACATCGAAACATCCATTAAGCGTATTTTCATTGTCTGTTACACACACGCACACATATTGATATACATATATATATATATATATATATATATATATATATATACATATATATATATATATATATATATATATATATATATTTCCTGAAGGGAAATCAGCTGTGGAGGCCGTGCTCATGACGCGATTTTCGAAAATTTTCTTCAAATGTTCATCGATCCTACCGAGGAACTGACCAAAATCAGGTCCGGTCAAACTTATGCATATATAGTATAAATCCTAAACACTGGGACGTGGTGTGTCAAAATGCTGTGCAAAGTAAAGCCTTGCCACAAAAAATACCATCTTCATTCAGCCTCAAATGAATTCCTGGGCGAAGCCGGGTACCTTAGCTAGTATAGGTATATATATGGGTGTTTGTATATATATATATATATATATATATATATATATATATATATATATATATATATTGTTGCGACAATTAAATACATAAATAATCCTTCAGAGAGAGAGAGAGAGAGAGAGAGTCGCGTATTTGGAAATGTGACGTAGATCAAAGAGACCGACGGAGGGTCGAGACGCTTCTAGGCTCGTCTAGCCCAGTCTCGAATGAACCAGCCAATTCCCCTTTGATGTATGCCGACAACCTATATAAAGAAGCTCGGGCCAGCCGTGAGCAGTCAGTTTTACGCTCAGCGATCTTGATGGTCACATCAGTGCTACAGTACGACTTAGTGCAGTGCGGTAAAGTGTTTTTAGAAGAAGAACAGTGTTGTGCCGTGACTGTAAGTAACAGTTTAGTGCCGTGTTTATGACAGTGCAGTGCCGCGAAGTAAAGGACAGTGCAGTGCCGTGAAGTAAAGGACAGTACTGTGCCGCGAAGTAAAGGACAGTGCAGTGCCGTCTTGCTGTGAATTTCAGTGACCGTGAGTGAATTGTTGGACTGTGTAATTTGAAGAACTGTGACGCTATCAGTGTATACTGCGAGTAGTAATTAAGAATAATTCACTAAGTGTGTAGTTTATTGTTAAATAAATT
Organism: Riptortus pedestris; assembly: GCA_019009955.1. Taxonomy (NCBI): domain Eukaryota; kingdom Metazoa; phylum Arthropoda; class Insecta; order Hemiptera; family Alydidae; genus Riptortus; species Riptortus pedestris. Next base: position 113,108,879 of record CM032231.1, on the reverse strand, counting down.
GTGCAGTGATAAAAACTGTGAAGCATGCGAGTATTTAATTTTGCAATCCAAAAGAACTCTTATTAAAAACGTTTATTACTGGTTTTGGTAATAAAAACGTAACAATATATATATGTCTGGTAACGCTCTAGAGGTCGCAAGTTTTGCTTGATCGTTACCAAACTCGATATTTAAACGTTTTATGTAAAAATAAAGATCATGTTCGTTAATGACTGAAATCGGACCAGTGGGAGGAGAGGTCTAAAGGGGAGGATTTTCGAAATATCTCCAATATTATATGTCGGATCGAAAAGTTGTACAGAACCAATCTCATTGAAAATTGAACTATAAATATGTTACATACATTTATTCTCTATCTTGAATATTAACCGAGATATTTGCATTTTCCAGTTTTGAGTCTTGAGGAAATCCCTCATTTCAAATTAACAATAAGCCGTTATATCACGAAGCACTCAATTACAAGGTTAAATGCCAAATATTGTTTTCATTGAATATATATATATATATATATATATATATATATATATATATATAAGCAAATATGTTCTGATGACCCCCCCCCCTCCCCTTGCCTCCTTCTTTTGCTCATGGATTACTAAAACTTGACTGAAGAATTTCTCATTACCGTTTGTATTTACTCACTTGACATTCACGGTAGTGTTACCAGTATGTATATTTATCTATTGTTAACCTTCGAGTGGGAAATCTGCTTAGTTTACGCAGCCTCTGCGTGACGGACTTTATTTGATAACAGTTTGATCTAACTACTTAAGAAACTATTTTAAATTTAAGAGTATTTCTTTATTAGTTGAGTCTATGGCGAAGAAGAGGGGGGGGGGTATTTGGTTAAACGTATAGTGAAGGATTTTTTAGTACTTCATTTGAAAGTCTTTATGCTTACATTTTTTTTAAAATAAAATTTATTGTTGAATTCGATTAAGGGAGTTGAGAACAATTGTTAAATTCGTATGAATAGTTGAAGAATTTAAATAAACAGAAGGATGCGTGTAGAGAATGAAATTAATATTTTTATTTTTTAAATACTAGTTGGTGAAGATCATAATTTGCTCAAGGTCTCAGTTGCGTCGAAGGAGTGGGGAGGTTGCAAATGTGACAGGTTCCCTCAGTTGTTCCGCGAACTTTGCAAGATGAGGTTCAAGTTCAATGCAGTTTCGAAGCGTGCACTGTCTATTTTTGATATTACTTCAGTCCGATCGCGTTCTCATAATGCAAGCTATTCTCTGATAGATTCAGAAAATATCTCACTCAATGAAGCCTACTTGAGGACCAAACAGAAATGTGAATGTGAGTTGTTTGACTAAAAAAAATCATAAGCCTAATTTATTTTGAATAATTTTTGTTCGCCAAGAATTAAAATGTTTGTGTATCCCTGCCAATATCCATGAACCGTTTTCAGCAAAAAAACTACCTTTGGATGTCAATCCGAGAGGAGTTTTTGCCTGCAATGAGCTGGATTTAAAAGAAGTAAAAGTATACGGCTTTGATTATGATTATACATTGGCTGTTTATAAACCGTCCATGGATCACCTCCTGTATAATCTTGGCATGGAGTCCTTAATAACAAAATATAAGGTAAATTTATAATATATATTACTCTTACTAATTAAGAACTACCATTTTATAAATAAATGAGTCATAAGTAGTTTATCTCTCTGTCTTAAGCCTTTACATTCTGATATTTATACATTTTGAAAGAGAGCTATTGCATACGCCATAATCTGTAATATTTTTCACTAAATATATATATATATTACTTAGTCATTTACTCTTTTTATTTTAAAGCATTCCTATTCTAAGTATAAAAATTTACCTATATCTGTCCTATATTTTCTTCATTGGAAATGTTTAAAAATATATGCCAGGTTGTATAAATAGACAGCATAATTAAACATTGGTTCCTATTATATTCCTGCAATTATTTTCATGAAAAGTTTTGGCAATGGATTTAGCTCATTCAAAAGGCCTTGGGTCGATATTAAAACACTGATTTGTAAATGTCAGTTTAATGAACACTAGTAACTAGAATTGATGCATGCGTTCTATGGTCTATTTTCTACTGTTATTTCATTTTGTAATATTATATTTTGGATCTGTTATTAAATAATTATTTTTGTACATTTTTTATATATTTTTTAATGAAAATGAACTCCTTGGTTGTCAAGGAGTGTATAATTTAATTATATGATGTTACTTATTTATTTTTTTAAAAATTACAATGGTGCAGTATTAATTGTAATGCATTATGCCATTTGATATACTAAAATAATACTGATTAAGTACTTCTTATTTTTATGTATTACTTTTTGCATTTAGGGTTCTCTTTAATTTGAAAGTTTTTACAAGATTTATTCACTTAACTGTTGAGGGGTGGACCCAACTGTTGCCACTACTAAAACAATGATTGAGTAATTTGATTAATTTATTTCACCGTTGAGTACTAGTGTCAAACGCCATAGCTGTCATCACTTTGTGTAGAACTCCAGTTATCCTTAAATATAAGTTGCCCCTTAAACACCAGTAGAAAGTCTTTTACTATAAAATTTCTTTTAAAATCTTAATATTAGCTTTACATTTATTTAGTTACTAAATAAATACCAGTCTATCTACTAATTTGGAATTTAATAATTCAAATGTTGATATACTTGAAGAGTATTTTGCCTGAGCGCTTTCCAGTGATGTTTTGAGAGCAAGGGAGTGATCCACAAAATGCTTCCTTTCTTATTTAGTGCCCCAAATGGGGAGTAAGACAAATTTTGCAACAGTTTTTATAAGAATGAGTTACCTTTTCATGCCAAAGTTTGGGAATTTACATTTACTCCTTAAGATATAAAAGCATGACCTATGGAAACAAGGACATGAAAGCAGACCCAAACAAAATTCTTTCTATTTTCGAAGAAAACCTTTATTCAAGGCCAATAATGGATAAAAAACATACAAGGTAGTACTTTTCAAGGATAACAGGAACTTAGATAAAAATCACCTTTTTATCGTTAACCCAGCTGTTTTAATTTTCCTGATGGTTACTTTCAGGAAGGCCACTTGAGAACTCAAAAAAACAATATAATGAGAAAAATGTCACAATGTTTAAGAGAAGACGAATATTCTATATGAATCTGACACTGAAAATGTGGAAAGATAGCGGAAAAATGATACAGAAGTGAACAAAATAGAAGTATCATTGAAAATAAAATAAAATTTTAATTTGTTCATTAAAAATAAATCATGATCGAAAGAAATAGAAACTTGGGGAGTGAACACCTCCTTCAAAATTCTGACTGAATGAAAAGAACAAAAAGATAATGGGAAAATGTTATTATTTCAAATATCATCCAATTAAGTCAATTGGACTGAATAAAATATGCAATAATAATTGTGCATTTGAAGTAGTATTAGAATATTCTAATAAATTAAAATTAATCTTTCATCGAGATATTTGCATTTTCCAGTTTTGAGCCTTCACCAAAGCCCCACTTCTACTTATGTCATATTTACAATAAGCTGTTATATCATAAATCACTTCATTACAAGGTTAAATACCAAATATTGTTTTTATTGAACTTTTACTTTGTGAGATATATGCAAATATGTTCTGTTGATCCCCCCCCCCCTTCTTTTATTTATTCACTTGACATTCACGGTAGTGTTACCAATATGTATATTTTTCTATTGTAAACCTTCGAGTGAGAAATCTGCTTAGTTTATGCAGCCCCTGCGTGACAGACTTTATTTGGTATTAGTTTGATCTAACTACTTAAGAAACTATTTTAGTCAATTGGACTGCATAAAATATGCAATAATAATTGTGCATTTGAAGTAGTATTAGAATATTCTAATAAAGTAAAATTCATCTTAATCTGAATAGCCGCTGGGTATCATTTCATATTCTTTGAAATTGAATCATTTTTTAATTTTATCAAAAAATGACCACTTTATTCTACTATAGACAATGAGAGTAGGATACCACCTTTTTAAAGTCAGGATAGGACTAATGATTAAGGGAGGTGAATAAAATAGCACCCTCTTTGTTTTGATAAGCATGAAAATAAAACTAAGTTAATTGATCATGAAATTAAAATGATAACACAAATAAAATGAAGCACATTCAATTTTGATGCAGTTAAAATAACAGATAAAGTTATTTTAATTGTATCTTCGATACTTAAATTAATGAATGGAGCTACACTATCAATACTATCTTTAACAGCTGGTTTTGCTAAGTTTGACATTATCACTACTTTTACTATGTTTTTTTTCAGTCACGAAGCTGGATGGGTTCCTCCTAAACATTCAGTTATGTAATAGATTATTTAGTTCTTATCTTGACAGTATTATTATTTATTAACATCCACTTTTTGCAAATAAGACTAATTGGGACAGGTTACCACCCTTTCCTAGCCAGAGTGGGGAGGATGTTAATGAATTCCGTCACTAAATAATTTCCTTTGCCCAGGCGAGAATCGAACTCTCAACTCTAGGTTTACCATGTGAGATTACAGATGTTAGATGTGTACTAACAGTATTATTTGATTTTACTATTTTAAATTATTACTAGCAGCACCAAGTTATTTTTCATCCCATGCAATCCCAAGGGGGGGGGGGATTATGACTCCTTTTTCTTATAAAATTTCATATTTGTAATATATCATCCATTACGTCAATTAGATAATCAGCACAGAGAGCAAACACCTTACTGAGATGGAAACCTGCTAACAAGCAGAGCTCGTGATATGTAATTCTAGAGTAGATGGGGCCTGGTTCTAGCTAATATACAATACCAAGGAGGGGACTAGTCCTGTCCTAACTCGATTTTCTCCAATAAATTATTTTTTATGCTTCACATCCCTCTCCTATATTTTGTTGAATTAATTCCATTTTCCGTGCATTTTGTGCAAATAGATTTTTCTCTATCTTGCTGAAATTTTTTTTGAAAAAAATCATGTGTGAGGGCTCATTGAGTTTCTGCCCCCTTCCCTTTGGTGCTGCTAGGGATAAGTATAAATATTTTGTTATCGGTCAAAAGTTCCTGTAACATATATAACACACTATAATCTACAATTTCTACACACCACTCTTCACTTATTTCCTACATTAGCAGGGTGTATAAACTTTTTTTTTTATATCCCTTTTCCTTATTTTTTTTTTATTTAAGTTTTCTTTCCCCCTCACTTCTATAGTTACATTTTCATTTATATTATTTTCACCACCCTGACGTTTCCATATCGTTTGCTTCATATATGACCCTGGCATGCCAATAACCCGTTTCAAAAATCACCGTTTGCCATAGTTTTTCCGTTTGTTCTTTTTTTTTTTTTTTTTTTGCATTTCGTTTTTTTAATGACACTTGAATAATTAGTAAACTGCCGGCATTGCGGAATTCATTTAAATAAATAAATGAAAATGATAAATATTTTATTTTTACCAAAAATGGTCACTATTTTTTATGTATTGTTATTGATACTACTATATTTTTGAATTTATAGTTTTTAAAGACTTCCTAAGGGACAAATAAAATATGTAGGATACATTCATGTTTTTCACTAAATGATTTTTATTTTATTGGGCACTAGCCATAAAAATATATGAATAATTTAAATTGTCAGAATAATTATTCAATATGAATTTAAAAAAAAAAATCTGCTTTCAAAATAAACCGTCACAGAGTGTTGAGATTAAGACAAATGCATTGTTTCACAAGTCAGCCACACAGTTTGTGAATTTTTGTACTATTCAAACTCAAACCTACCATTTTTGTGCATATAGTGCACCAGTTAGTAATTCTTTCAAGTGTGTATGTTTAAGTGTATTTAAATACAGTAGTTATCAGTTCTGTACTTCAGAAAGAAAATTTTCTTATTATGCATCATGAATTTAATTTAAAAACAATTATTGATTTCAATGAAGTGGCATAATGTTTCATATATGAATAAATTAATTATTCAAACCAGTCATTATTGCTTTTTTTCACTTCATTGTTTTTATTTATAACCCACAGCAGGTTTAGGAAATATTTTATCTGTTCACAATTCATTTGAAGTAACTCTCTGTATTTTAATAACCACTGTTTGGTTTATATGACATTGAGATAATGGTTAAGAATTATTCACAAGCCAAAACATTTTAATCCAAGGCCAACTAATTATTGGCACGCTATTTAGTAAATAATTAAGTTGCTTAGTTGTTTTTTCAATTTAGCTCCCTGAAGCCAATGAGGTGCTAATGAATTGCTTCCTTCAGTGCTTGCCCAAAAGAAACCTTCTAATTGGTTCTTGTCATTCAAAGGCATGCAACCTTAGAAATACTCTCATTCAAAATTACTTTCCTTCATTCAGCACATTTTCGCAGCATTTCCTTTTACTCTTGTTGACGTTTCACATTTTTAACCCAGACATATATTTACCTATTATTTTTTTTTTCAAGTTTCAATCAAGCTGTGCTTGATTTTGTATAAATGGACAATTTTTTGTTAGTTATTTTATATTTGTTAATGCTAAGCAGATTTCATAACTACTCCTGAGTGATGGATTTGAGGATTTTTACATCTAAGACATTCAACCACTACTTAAGCGGATTCATTTAAAACTATTGCAGTTATAGCTAAGAATAAGAGGCATTAAGTAGGATCAAGCCATTGTACCACACTTCAACTTGGTAGAAATTTGAAAAGACTATATTTTCTCTTGGTATATTATTAATTAAACATGACATTTATAATGTAATGACACTGGGCCAAAAGTGTAAGAGAATTAAAATTGTGTAAAAGAGCTATCAGAAATAAATATAAATCAAATAATTTTAATTTAAAAAAAAGTTATATGAAGATCATTTGGGCTTTCAATAAAACCCCTTTGCACAACATTTTACAAAAGCAGATCTACACATTTAGTTGCAAATGCGAGGTAGCCTGACAAAATGCTGAATAGTCAATCTAATAATGGAATTCACTGTACCCATTCAATTACTATCCTTAAAAAAACTGTTTTAATTTTTCTTGATTTCCTACAAAATGTTCCTATACAACAGTTTAATTATTTGTTAAATGAGAAAAAAAATATCTGCGTTCTCAGGGACTCAAACCTAGGTGTCCTGGGTAATGTGTACTGCCATAAAGGTATATAGCAACAATTATATACTCTTCTCTCCAAGCCATATACAATCAATGCCCGATACAATAATTTCAATGTTAGAATAGGAGATAATTGATGCCACTTTACAGCTTAAAGTAACCTGCTCCTACCATGTGTAATCACTATATTGTATGTATTCTTTCTTAAGCTGTAAATTGTAATCATTATTTTCTCTTCAAATGATCAATGCAAGGCATTGTGTTTGGAGAATATGTTCCACCTCTTTCTCAGTTTTTAAAGCACTGAGATAGAAACCAGAATATTTAATGAATATATACAATTTTCTTCTCATATAAGAAATAATAAAATTATTAATTATTTTATGACAGTGTATTCTGTCATTAACAACATTAGAATATAGTCCTAAATATCAGCCAAACGCTGTCCCAATGTCCTTTGTGACTTAATGCTTCCTCATTCTTGTCTCTTTTTAGAAATGTTCTTCTGTAGCATCAACCATTCAACATCTTATGATTGCCCGCCTTAGCTAGAATGGTTACAGGGAGAGGAAGCTTCTGTCTATTGTAAAACCTCTATAGTTCAACATCTCTCTCGGAAAGCTACTTTAGTGCTATACAAAATGTAATGAGACCCGTAGCCATGTATGACAATGAAACATTGACCTCCACAAACGGATAAAGGAGTGAGTTGCTGCCATGTGAATTAAGAAATGACAAAGAGCAACAAAGACGGTGATTCAAAAGTAATCCCAAACTAACGGAGCTGTAGATCTCTGCTCTGGTATCATCTGTTGGTTGGAACATATAGAATGAATGAAAGCCTTCGTGCTTCTGAAGGGCACGTGAAATAGTGAAAAAGAAATGAGAGAGTCCCAGATAAAGTGGCTTGTTAGAATGGAAAAGGACTTGTTGAGGCTGAGCATCAGTAATGAAGAAGCCTGCCAGATAAGAACTAAGATCTGTTAAAAGGCCTGATGGTAGAACCCAGATACTTTATGTGCAGTAGCAAGTTATATAGATTTTATTAATAGGGGATCAATTGACTCCTGTTAGACACTAAACCATGTGCTTCAATGAATTTATTAATGATTATAGACCATGAATACCAATGTTTAAATACTCTGTTTACTGCTAGGCATTTATCATTTATCTACAGCCATTTCTATTCTTGAATCTATAAAGTAACGGATTTTTACCTAGGGAATACCAACTATATACATTTTTTTAATCCAGTATTTAATTAGGGTGTTCTTAGGATTTTATTCCAACTAGCCTAATTTTTCTCTAGCTTATGTATTGGCAGAAGGCTAGAGATAGATTAAAGATTTAGTGTGCATGCTCGTACTGGCTAATGCCTATCATTAGTGTAACCTTGTGACAATGGGCAAGCGAAGGATAGCTCCTAACAATTTTGGCCTCGAGTGGAGTTACAATTTTTTGTTTGCAGCCTTTTTAACCTTTGTTTTAAGCTTTATAAGGAAATTTTGTAATAAAACTAAGTATATAAAAAACAATTTAATGACACTCATACAATTTACAAACGATTAATGTCTATCATCATATATGTTATTCTAAAGAAAACTAAATATATCCTCTTTAGGTGAGCCCTCCCTATTCTTCTTGTGAGTTAAATACCTATTCCAAACCTTTCTGAGGAGTCAAGATAAATTTTCATAACTACATTGTTATTTTATTGTAGAGGTCGTATAATTCTTTGTTTTGGGGCTCAGGTTGGCTGTGTGAGTTAAGACATTGGTCTTGATCTCACGTGGTAGACCTAAAAATTCCCTCCCTGGGCAATAGAAATTTATTTAGTGACGGACTCATTAAATAAATTCCTTAGTCTCACCCTGGCTAGAATAGGGTGGTAACCTGTAGATAACCCGTCCCAATTAGCCATAGTAGCATAAAGTGGATGTAAATAAACAACACTTCTTTGTTTCTTCCTTTTTTCCATCTGTCTGCAAGGTTTAGCACTGAAATAGTGTCATACCCCTTTCATTGATATTGTCCATGCTTCTAAGGCGAGCTCCTGTATGCGTTTTATTTGTGTGTACATTGTTTATGTCAAATTTAAAAATAGAATGGTTATTACTTCTTGCAATGCTAATGATCATTTCTCCCAAATTAAGCAGTTTAAAGTAGTTATATAGTATCGCAAATATATCCATATTTCTTGTGATGAACTTCAGAAATTGAAATCCTAATTTTAAAGTTTATTAACATTTATTTCCACCACCTTTTCTACCTGTAGTACTAGCTATAAAGGTTCTTTTTTCAGGCACAACTTAAGTTACTATTCAGTTTTTGATCATTGTGTTGGGTAATTACTATTAATATTGTAATTCTAATTTACTATATAATATATAAGGCGTAGGCAACGTGTATGTTCTCCGCCATATTGTACTTCCTGAGTTAGACTGAGTCCTGAGTTGAGGGAGATTATGTTTGAGTATTAAATCTTATTTTATCTCTCGAATCTTGCTTTATTTATTAACCAACAATTACTCAAGTAAATATAGATGAATAAGGAGTGAGTTGTTCATAGAGTCACGAGTAATCAATTTTAAATTGTTTAACAATGAGTAAATCACTCTCCACACATTTAATCGCTGTGAGCAAAGATTTAAAAAAAAAAAATTAGTTTTTTCTTAATTTCTTAGAAAAAAGTATTATTTTCATCAAAATATATTTAGTAAAATCACTTTATTTCTTCTTGTAAATTACAATTCATTCGATTGCTTTTGAAAAGTTAATGAATAAAACACCTCATAGTACTCAATAAGAAACAATCAAGAGAAGTCAACAGGACTTTGTCTCTTCTAAAAATGTGAAGGTTCCTCATTTACGTTTTTTTCAGTTCTCTGTGGTCTCACTATTTAAATTATAAATACTTCAGTTGTTCAATAGACCATCAAGATTTAGCAATTTTGGGGAAAATATCCGGCTGTAAAAGGGGAGTTCAAGACTTGATTGCCTTCTTCCCCCTCCTGAAGAACAGTTGTTTTCATCAACCACTATCAAAATTTACCAAAAGTAAATAAATTTTCTGATAGTTTGAATAAAAGAGTTCCCCTAAAGGCAAATATCCCTTCACTTAAAAGACTTTCTTAATTTATCACTAATTTTTCTAAAATGATTCTCCAATTCCCATACATAGTTTTGGCTTCATTAATTTTATTGGAATATTTTCATTCTTTCACAAGATGAGTAACTTAGTTTTTTTGTTTATGGCAAGTTGATATTTTCTTTGAAATTTGATTTAATTAATATCTTCTAAATTTCTTAGTTATTATTGTATCTTATTGAAATCTAAGATTTTTTATTCATATACTTTTCAAAAGTAATATTATATATTTTGTTTAAAATATATTTTAAGGAAAATATTTTTTTTTAACCTATCCAAAAAAAAAATTAATAAAACAGCAAACCTCTCTTTGCTCACAGTGATGTGATGAGTGAATAACTCATGGCTATACAATTTAAGAGTAATCATCACTCATTTTCTACGATTAGCTCACTCTTATTCATTTATATTTACTTGAGTAATTGCTGAATTCTGACTGGGGAACATCGTAAGAACACCTTGTTTACGGAGGGTACCAACAACAAAAATTAATTATAAGGGATTTACTGAAGTTTAAAAATGCCATTTTCCATTAATTGAAGCTATTATCAATCAAGAATATGTTATAAAAACTTTGACCAATTTATTAAAAAAAACAAATTATTTTAAAATGATGTATTTTGCAGGTTAGTAATTTTTTGAATGTGAGTAAAAATATGCAATATATATAGTATTTCAGTTAAAATACAAATTTTTGTAATTATTTTTTCTTTTTAAGATTCTATGTCAAATTTATAACTAATTCACTGGTATTGGGTAATTATTTATTAGGGTCTGGTCATTGGGACCATTAGAAAAACTAGGTAGATTCAGCATGAGATCTTCAAGCTTATCTCATCTTTACAACCTTGTTGTTGGAGCACCTCTCAATTATTAAATATGCTAAATTAACACATCAGCATTGCTAATTTTTGAAGTATCAAGGTGGTAAAACTTGTTAGTAGAACCTTACGGGTCTCACTATTAGCAATTTAACATATGTGAAATTTTGGATGTTGTCACTCGACCGGTTGTTGCTTTGGGCTCTTGGCAACCTGATGTATAAACCCCCAGAACTGCATTAATTCCTTATTTCACGTTTAGTAACTTTGAATTAAAAAAAAAAAAAAAAAAAAAAAAAAATACCCTCAGGAATTTATAGATTAAACTACTTTTAAAAAAAAATTATTCTCTAAATATTTTAGCTCTTTTCCTTCTCCTATGCTGTGTTCAGCTATAATTTGTTATGTTATTGCTATTCTTAGTTTCACTAAGTTTCTTATTCAATGATAGACTTATACTCATTTACTTAATATTCTATTGGATCAGCACTCTTGATGGAAAAACTACAATTACTTTATTATTTATTACTTTTCTGTAGTGTTTGAATTTGGCACGCTTGAGCCTGATTTAAACATTATGAAGTGTTTCTGTATTTTCAGATTTTTAGCCTAAAAGTAGCTAAAGAAAAAAAAGAAATATATAAACTGTACACTTTAAATATTAACTTATTATTCTTTCAATCCCCCCCCTTTAATAAGACATTAACCTCTCGAGCTAAGAAACATTTTAGCCTGTCACTTTAATCGCCATAGATAAGTTTACTGTTTCATTGATACTCACAAAATTTTGTTAATAAATGGTACCTTTTTGTTTCAGTATCCTCGTGAGATCTCGCAAATGAAGTATCTGCCTCATTTTGCAATCCGTGGATTGCATTATGACATAGAAAAAGGTCTTCTAATGAAATTGGATTCGTTCCTTCAAATTCAGCTTGGGACTGTCTATCGTGGCCTAACTCCGGTTACTGACGAAGAGGTCCTTCGATTATACAAGAACAAGACAGTTCCTATTTGCTATGTTGAAAGTCCTGGGAAAAACTCACAGGTATTTTGCTTATAGTCTTGTAATGTATTATAATATTTTTTTAATATACAAATTTATTTTTTTATATTCGTACCTCCTTCATGGTGCCAAAAAGAAGAATTTCCTTTGGTATTTTATTATTACTCTAAAAAAATGGAAATAATTTGAATAATTGATAGTTTAAATTAGATATATTTTGCTAATTAGTTACACCAATTTCAGAGGAATTGGTTCCTCCTAAGTTTTTTTTTTTTTTTTTTTTTTTTTTTTTTTTTTAAATATCTGCCCTTGAAAGATAATTTAGAAAAAAGTTTCCTCAAGACTACCTGCCAAAATCAAACTTGATTCAGAAAAAAAGTCATTAACCTTTGATTGAATAAATTAGCCCCTAGCACCTTATTATTATTATATCAGAAGTAAAATATTCTAAATCAGTACACTTGGCCTTTATTTGGAACCTACAAACAAAACAAAAAAAAAAAAAAAAAAAAAAAAAAAAAGGGGGGGGGTTAATTCTTAAAGTAATTTGTTTATAAATGGCATACCCAGTTAATAAATCACTGTTTTAAAAACTTGAATGTATATGATAAAAATTGTGAACAGCTAAATACTTGTATTTTTTTTTGCTGCAATTCATATTGGCACTTTTTGGATTCTTCAAAAGGGAAAGAAAGAATGTGCCTTGTAACTCATGGATTTTTGACAGGAACATTGTGTCAGTTCCTAATTAGATCCTAGTGAGCCACATATCCTTGGTTCCAGCTGATAGAACAGAAAAATTTGTGACTTAATTTTGATCAGGGTATAGCTCATATATTAAAATATTGTCACTCTTGAATGTGTGGTTTTGTGGCGGTTCAATTACATGAAAGAAAGACATTATCATTAATTCAAGAGCAAGGTATCTCTTGAATGGGGTAGCTTGAGTTATTATAGGAAATTATTTCTTAACTGAGAGGACAGTTGCTCTGTCAAAGATAATTATTTTAATCTAGTAAATGGTACCCCAAAGATAGTTTTTAGCCTAATTGATGACTAGGTCATAAAGAGGTTCATTACAATGCTGAAGTAATATCATTTTTTTGCATAGCTAATATTCCATTGTAGATGACATATTGGGTATAACAAAAGATTGATGGGAATGAACTTATATTTTAAAATATCTTCATAAAAAATAAATAAATAAAATACAATTAAAATTTAGTCACTAACTGCAAATAATTTTAATCTCTGTGCTTTGTATTGATATGGGGATTTAGTTAATATAAAATAATTAAATTTGGCTAGCATTGAGAAGTTTTAATAGTCTTTAAAGTCGAGTGAATTTTGTTCTCAGTATTTATTCTCTTATTTGATTTGTTCTTCGTCCAAAGTTTTTGTTTTGTGAAAATTTTTGAAGAACTAAATTGTTACAATCATGTATGTTGTTAGCTTAATAAATTACTTTCTTTGAACATAGGTTAGTTGCTTAATTCAATCCATATTATTAAAAGATAATGCCATATTATAAAATATTCTCAAATCTCATTTTGGTAATTAGTTACTGATTAGATAATAAAAGACTCTTTTTTTTTTTTTTCATTTTAACCTTTGGATTTTCTTCTTCAAACTTATTTTGTTTTCTCCAACTCACAGCTTTCTTCTTCTTCATAGATGTATTTTTGTAACAGCATGAGAAATATTAATCAGAATGATTTTTTTTTTAAATTGTATTCTCTTGTAATTATTGCAGAGCTCAGAATTTGCATGGTTATTAAATTACGGTTTTATTATATTTATAACTTCTGTTTATATTCTTTTTAAATTAGTGTGATACTCATGAATGATGATTATTAACATTTTTCATTTGAGCATCATTGATTAAAAATATCATTTATATTTATCTGTTATTTTACTTCTATTCTAATTGAACAGTGGTTAATATTTAATGGGAATTCCAAAACTCTCGAAATTTGTCATGTTCTTTTATGAGGTTGTGCCCATTTTTATATCCTAAGAGAATGAATTCATTAAGTAACATTCTAAAATCCCACCCTCGCTAGAAAAGGGTGATAAACTGTAAATAACCCGTCCCAATTAGCCTGAGTTGCAAAAAGTGGACGTTAATAAATAATAATAATAAGGGAAGATATTCTTGAACATTGATATACTTATTCCTTAAGATTTTCTATTTGTATGTGTAAACCATAACGTTTGAGTCTAATAGCTACTTCCACAATTTATAAACAAAAATGGAAAATATATAAATGAAAATTAAAACCTTTGGAAAAGTTACCTATGAAATATCAAGGCCTACAAAGGTGTTCATTTTCTTATTTTTTGGGCATTTATATTTCTACTATGTTTAATTCTGGATTGTATTATTAGATCCTAATCCCACCCTCATTATTTATAGTGGTTTATTTATTTTTTAAAATTTCATCATGAACTGTTCTGTTATTGGTAGAAAATAATATCTATCTTTTACATGCAAATCTCTTTAATTATCTTAACAGATTAGGCCGTTAACTCAGAGATAGAATTCGACAATTTTTTTTTTATAGGACATAATAAAATGATATGCCTCTTTTATCAATCAATCTTAGATTGTTATTTGAGTTCTGAATTTATCTAACAAATTTTGACAGTGATGGACATACCTGCTTCCATTCATATTTAAAGGACTCTCTTGCCTTAATATTTTATAATATAACTTAGACATTAATGTTTTGTTTTTTACTTGCTTTTACTACATACTGAAAAATATTCCAAATATTATATAATTTTATTACTCTAATATATTATAAATGATTCGGCACTCAATAATTTAATTTTATATGTGTGATGAATCATATGAATTAAAGCTTCCTAGCTATCATTTTTGTATTATTATAAAAAAAAAAAATAAATAAATAAAAAAGTAATCATTCCATCTGAGCTGTTACTTGAACTTGGAAAAGAGTGTAAAGCAGTATTTTTTTCTTCTATTTTTTTTTTGGAAATAGTTCAAATGTCATATAGATATTTTTACTCATTTTGTTATATTAGAAATTTCATTACAGAATCTATTGATGTATGAACTTAATATTGGAGGATTTAGTCTGAATAAATGTTTAAAGTACAAATAAATAAAAACAATAAATAATAATAATGAAAATATATTGAAATATTCAGAAACTATGATTATATATTCTAATGAATATAGTATGATTATATCTTATTAATGCAAGGGTGGTTGTATCTTATTTAGGATACAATTTTAAAGGAAATACTGAAAGCTAGACCACATTTGATCTTAATGAAAATAATATACTCTAGCACTTGATGAAACTCAAAAGTATATATCACTAGATTTTTTTTAATATTCTTTTATCATGTATTTGTGTTAAACAATAATAATTTTTCATTCCATTTCATGCATAACATAATTTTTGTAAAAAGCATATTTTAAATCAACATTTTATCTTAATTAATCATCTCTTTACTTTTAATATCATTTTTCTATTAATAATTTATCTATAAGAATATGCTTGAAACATTAATTCTCTTTTTTATCTTGATATATTAGCATATAATGGCTTAAAAACATTATATATTGCGTTATTATAATAAAAATTCAATTATTTCATTCCAAAAAACTTTGTGTGATCTCTTAATTATTCCATGTTAGTGAATTTAGTCAGTATTTAAAATATTTTTTTCTTATTTTGGGAACAAGAACCACACAACAAGTTTGCTGATTTGATTTTTGAAGACTTAATAAATGACAAAATGCTGGTTAGAGATATTCTTGCCTTATGGTAAGCAACCATTATCTTCCGAAATACTTTATTATCTGTGTTTTTACCCTTTCGGTCTCCACTGTTTTAATTTTATCCTATCACTATTCCCTTGTAACACTTTTCAAGCATTGTATTTTATAGTTTTGGTTGCAATTATTATTATATATATTATTACCCTTCGGGGTAATTACCATTCATATGGTTTCTTTTTTCTTGAATTAAGTTTCACTATCACTATAATTATTCTTAAAAATGCTCGTTCACCATAATATATAATGTGGTTTTGAAGTTTCAGACTCCCTATTATTCAAAGCATTTTCTATGTTTGTAATACTTAAAATGTAACTACATCGGACTCCTATATGATTATAGTGTTAATAAGTAATTATATTTCTAAAAATGTTGGGCTCAAGCTTACAGTATTATTTATAATTTTTAAATGGATTTTAGATGCTGCAATTAGATAATACATTAGAATCGGTTTTTAGATAAGTTAAGAAATGTCAGCAGTATGCAACTAGGCAACAACATAGTTTATACCATTATCTTGAAAATTAAACACTATAATTTAGAAATGTCCAACAAAGTCAATTAACGCGTCACAGTAAACAAATAAACAAGAGTAAATAGGTATACGTTGAATAGTACTAATCAGATTAATAAATTATAAAGAATTTTCAATCAATTTTATTGTTAGCCGTTATTATAATTTTCTAAATTCATCTTTTAGAGGATTTTTTATTTGCTGACAGTTTCGGGCAACCGTTGGTTCCCTTCTTCAGAGCTGAACAATGAAAACAAAAAATATAAATATACAATAATGGAATAAACGGAGCATATTATTCTTTTAAGTGTACAATGGCCGTAAGTTGTAATTTATAATGAATATAAAGCAAAGTAGGGTGGGGGTGGGTGTAAACACCATAACATGAAATGAAGCAAATTAAATCTAAAAAAAAATAAATATATATGATAATGTACATACCAGTTTTTTTATATGGGGGAAGAGCAGAGAGCACGAACTGCAAACAGTGAAGACTACATTATGACTGAGGGGAAAAAAATGAAAAAACGGAAGTACATGGGAAGGGGTTGGGGAAAAACCAAGGGAAGGTCAATGAGCCTGAAGTATTTTGAAAATATGTGCATATGTAGGGAATATTTTTTGTTTATCAGTTTTGTAGTTGATGCTGTTGGGGTCTATGTTGATATGCATGGTTTCATTCAATTAGGCGTTTGTGGTGATTTTTTTGTGTATCAAGTATAGATGTGTTGCTAAAGTCAAAACTTTAGAACTGTTAGAAAACATTATTAGCCGAAACCCAACTATCACCTACTACTTTGTATAAAGAATTTTAGAAGTTTAAGTACCTGAAAACGTTTAAATAAAAAAAATGGAAAATGTATTATTTTATTGTATATAGTAGGTTAATATTATGTCACTAGTTCTTATATATATATATATATATATATATTATTTTTGTATATTACTAGTAAGATTACTAACACTAAATGGGCCAGACTCAGGCTAAAATATGTATATATTAGCCAATAAAAATCTATCTATCTAGATATCTCAATCCAAACCATGTGTAATTTTATGAGATACGAAGGAAACTTATATTCATCCGAAGCCTAGAAAACATCACATACTGGTGTCTCACACCTTATATGAAGGACTCTCTTTTCCTCCTCTCTGTTTCTAATTGACATTACATTTTATTGCAAATTGTCTTCTATATTTTATTGCAAATTGAGTAATAATACATTTTTGTTACAGAGTTTTGGTAAGTCCTATTTCTATTTTATTCTTAGTCACTGCACATATATTTAAGTCTCAATGCATGACGACTGGCATGAAACATTCATTGTTTTTTAAACTGCCTCACACCATATGAATGAAATATTAGATCACATTTTAGACAAAGCGCTTATTTTCTCATTGATACTTGCTCGTATAGACTCACATTATTATGATTCATTATTTATTGAATTAATTCATGCTTTCAGGTTATACACGATTTATGATTTATTTACTGTCCATAATTAACAACCAATCCTACAAATAAATAAATAATACCCAATATTTAAAATTATTTATATCCATTATGATGGGGGCTCGAATTGATGCTCTGGCGTAAATAAAGATTAGTATCTTGATGAAAGTTTTATTCTGCAACAATTGATTTTCATTCATTCCAGTCTTCCTATTAGTCTCTGCTAAGAAAAATCCCAGTGCTTGCTAATCAATTGTAGCTGAGCATTGATGCTGGGATTGAGTCCCAGAGAGTATTTTGCCGAATAAAGCCTTCATCAATTGGAGATATTTTTTATTTAACAGTATGAATATTGTTTATATATGCACATCAGTTATTCAAAGTAATTCCCTTATCTAATTTGAAATTGGAATTTTTTTTTTAGTTTACCTTCACAAGAGTTTTGTGAAATACACTCAAGATTCAGTAATATAAGTATGTATAGTCAATCGTATCAACTGCGTATAAGGAATACAACTTATGTTTGTCCATAAATATGTTTTTCGTAGTAAAATCATTGGAGGAGATTAAAAACACATCTCATTTTTCCCTTGACTTTTTATTTATATATTCTTTCTTGTGAAATATTAACCATGCTAAAAATTATTATTTTTGTAATAGTGTGATACAAGTCACTTGCTGTGGAGCAGCTTGAAATCAATTTATATCCACATTATACTTGTCAACAACTTCAATTTTTCAGCAGATGGAATAATTATATCTTTGTATGATCATAAAGGGAGTGTTGCTTTTCTATGATTTTGGCAAGAATGTATTTTTTTTTTAATCTTTAAAGTCCAATTAACTTTTTCTAGATTGGACTCTTACATTTTTTAGCAGGACAATATATGTACAACAAAGTAGTTCATTTCATTCACTAGATTTTATCTCTGAAGTGTCTAACCTTAGAGTGAACTACATTTTTTTTAAATTACAGGAATATCAAACTTTAATTTAGCTCAATTTTTTTTTTTTTTTTATCGGTATGGCTGATGCCAATGCTGCCTGGTTGCTTCAAGTAGACGAAGGTAAACCTATTTGAATGTTATGCTTCATTGTGTTGTTGTTAGTTATTTGGGGCACTAAAGAGCCAAGCTTTATTTTAAAACGTTTCAAACTTACAATGCTATGTTGCTCACCGTGCCTTCTCTTTAAACACAGATGTGGCAAGCTTTTAATCAACATACTTTAGAGCCCTTGCCCATTAGACTGCTGTATCTGCAAGAGCTCCAAATTGATTACTCATAAAACGTCACGGAAATACTGAAAAATAACACCAAAGTTTGACAAATTAAACAAATCCGAAGCCTCTCTTTCTGTGTGTGCGTGTGTGAGTGGGTTAAAATGTATTAGTTATGATAAAACTAAAGTAAAGTGTAGGACAAAGAAGGGATTTATCAAGTAACTTGGAGATCTGAGATCCCAGGACTCTTTTAACAAAATATTTTCTTCTCCCCCCCCCATTTGTTTTTTTTATATATATTAATACTTATTATTAACTTTCTCATTTTCCCTCTTGGGTTTTCAGTGCCTCAATTGTGTTGTTTTAGTAAATATATAGTAAGCATGATTGTTTTTGCTTCTTTTTTTTTAATAGAAATAAAATAATTTGCTCTGGTTAGCCTCATGTGAAGTTCTGTCCCGTTTCTGATCGTACTGAGTTAAATGTTTTTTAAATGTACATTTTTTGTTTTCTGCTAAAGTGAAGTTATTTTCGAATGTCAGTTATCTAAATGTACAGACATATATTGCATTTGGAAGGAAAATCAAATTATGTACATATCATTAAATTTAATTCTAATGAGTTAAGTTTAAGAAGCACATTTGAATTGTGGTTTGTTGAATTAGGTATTTCTGTAAACACATTTTTCCAAGACCTGTATGTTTCAGATTTCTGTTACAATTACATTGTTTAGTGTGCAATTGTAAAATGTTGTTAGTTTAGCATCTTAACAATTTTTACAACATTTATTTTAGTTTTAAATTTACAAGTTTGGATTTTATTTTTTTGAAAATATAAAGAAAAATGAAATACTTATTTTTATTACTATTATGGTCTTTAAGGCATTGACTGTCTTCATGTTCTTTACTGAGCTTCTTCAGGGCTTTCTCAGTGGCTGAAAAGTTCTTCTTTTCTTGGCATATATATATATATATAAAAAATATGCTAGGCCCCATACATATCACAAAACAGCCAATATCCCTATTCATTTTTGAGCAGTTTACATGGTGCACATGGGAAATCTGCTTAGTCAACACAGCCCCTGTGATGGACTTTTATGATCCGACTCATAATAAAGGAGATATTTTGAATTTTCTAACCTTATTCTAATTTTGTAATTTCCCTTTAACAATAAGCGTATATATTATGACATGTCTTATTCCAAGCATAAATATCATATATTGTTATCAACAGATGATTACTAGATAAGATACATGCAAATATGTTGTGTGATGACATCATAATTTAAGATTTAACGTTCTTAACTCGAAATTGCTTATTTGATCTATACTATACTCAATATTAATATATTTAATCATTTCATTCAGCACTAAAGTTCATAGTCATTAATGCCTGAAACTTGACCAGAAATATGAGGGGGGGGGTGTTTGAAGTGGGGAATTCAAAATTTCCAAATATCTTCTTTCAAGGTCATCAAAAAAAGGTTATGTGACCAGTCTTTTTAAACTCTTGATGCTCTGCAACACACATACAACCATATCTAAATGAAAAACAGAACCCTTCAGCCTGTGAGAAATTTCTGGGGAAGCTGGAAGCATGTCTAGCAATACTTGAGCCTGGAACATGAAGAAATATTCAATACTCTAAGAACTTAATAGTAATAATGACAAGGGCTGTAGGAGTAAGAATATATTTGAAATCTTATATATCCATTTTATACATTTCTGATACACAGAATAGAACACTCATAAAAACCTCCTCGTTTCTCATATCTTCTGTTAAAATATCATAAAGGAGCTAGCAGTATGACTAGCGAAACATTGGTAGAAAAGACCACGACACAGTTAATACCAGAAGCTCGATAAATACGGGTCATGGAAATCTAAGAGTAAATTTGACCAATTATTATTAAATATCCCTTTTTTTTTGTCTCGTATCAACTATTATCAGTTTGGCTATTCACTTTGCGCACTCTACTATTGAGTACAAAATGTTTACCCCCGAAATCAATTAATTTAATTATGTAATATTCCATTGAATATTTTAAAACCAGTTGCATCGTGAAGCACTTAAAAGGGCAATTTAATTGTTTGGTGACCGGCTTTTGTCCCTTCACTCAATAAAGTTTACTCCAGTATACACACTGATTTTCCTATAAATCCACTCTCCAAAATAGAAAATATTATGGAATTTATTATAATTTTTCCCTACCCTCCTTTTTCCTTAATCCTATCCCTTGAAATTGAGTTCACGTAGGATTTTTAAACGTACTATTGGCGTTCTATTTTATTATACGTTATAAACACATATTTTATCCTTGTCTTTTCTCATTTGAATAAAGTGTGAAATTGACTCATATAAAAATAAGAAAAAGCTGTTTAAAAACCTGTGGACATTATCATTATTTCTTATTTTTAATGTTTTACTTAATAATTTATGTACATTGTCTAAAAATCATTTGTTTTCAGTAGGGGACTAATATATCATTACATATTATTTACAGGTGAGTTCCTGCTTCTCACAGGTTATTTTACATAAAGGTGATTTTCATTTTAATATTGACTACAAAGGACTCGAGTTAGCATAGATAAAACTAAAGGGTCAATGGGGTAATTTCTCAGATTAGTGATATCACTTTTGAAAATCACCTTATTTTTTTTAACTTGTCTTATTTTATATTTTATTTTGACAATTAATAAATTTGTTTAGATTTTTTGAGATAGTTCTTGCAGTTCATGAGGTGTAGATTATACTTTACCCCAGTGATGCTTTTGTTGATATAGTTCTAAACCATATGATTTAAACTTCTGTGACTTATTCCCCATTTTCTGTATAAAAATGTAGTTATATGGTTAGAAGTTGCTTAATGAATTAGAAAAAAGAAACCTCAAATGTATTATTAGTGAAATCACGTTTGTCATTTTCGAAACTACATTATACATTTTCCTAAAATATAGTTATTGGGAATAGAAAATTTGACAGTTTACTGTATAAAATAATTAATTCTAGACTCCCAACCTGTGATACATTGTATGTCCTATGAAATAATGTTGTTTATGCTATTTAATTGTTAGTTTTATAAGTTCATATGCATACATTAGAAAAAAGAATTAAAATTGTATGTGTATTCTCTATTCTACTTTATAACATCCACTTTTCTCATTGATATTGTTTGCCTTTTTTATATTGTTCCTATAATTATGCAATATAGTAAAATATAATGAATTTCTAATTAAATAAATTTACTATTGTCATACCTATCGGTGGAGACCGTTGTCACTGGCTGATGGTTGAGTACCGCTGGCAAGCGGTTTCGATGCGATGGCATCATCTTCAAGCCTGTCAATAGTTGTACTGAGTTGGTTGTCCGTCAGTCAGTGGGTTTTATGCTGTGTTCATTGTATTAGTTGTTTAGTCCAGATCTGTTTACTTACTACTAAGATCTGTCAAACGAGAGATATTGATGTTCAGGTAAATTGTTTTCGTGTGATGGGTTGTTTACGTTTTAAATCGAGATCTGTTTACTTACCACTCAGATCTGTTGACGGGTTGTGTTAGTGTTCAGTAAATTGTTATGTGTGGTGGGTTGTTTACAACCAACTCAGTACAACTATCAACAGGCTTGAAGATGATGCCATCGCATCGAAAGCGCTTGCCAGCGGTACTCAACCATCAGCCAGTGACGACGGTCTCCACCGATAGGTATGGCAATAGTATCATTTATATTGGCCGTTCTAACCCTTTATTTGAATTACTAAATAAATTTAATTAAACATCTTGCATTTGAACTAAGCTTTTTGGGTAGAATATAAATAAGTTAAATAATCGGTTTCATTAAGTAATTTCTGCTATTATCTTGACTTATGTTAAACTGTTATTGTACTTTCTGATTAAACTCTCCCTTTATATTTCTTATGTCTATTTTTAAAACATTCATGTAATGCTAGTGTATTATAGACATTTATTTCCTTACAATGCTTCCTCTCTTTGAAATTGGTTTTGATATGTTTTCAATTTATCTCTTATCTAAGAACTGCTGTCACTTTTCTGTTCTTTATTTTCATGTTTTTTGATTGAAAGTTTTATTACAAAAAATGCACATTACTATTTGCACTTCATTGTGCTTGTAGTTGCTTGCATGAGTTTGCTAACCTTTCACTGTTTCTGCTATTGCACTGCTTTATTAGTTCTATAAATTAATTTATGTTGAGGTGGTTTTGTGAAATGTTCTTAAGTGTATTTAAAACTATTTTTTTTTTCTATCTTTATTTTTTGTTGTAGTACCTCACAACAAAAATGATTCAATTGGCTGATCTTTTCTCCGTTCCCGAGATGTGCCTATTATGCAATGTTGCTGAATATTTTGAAAGGAATAATATTGATTACAATCCTCAAATTCTTTTTCAAGATGTTAAGGTAAAGTATTCTCATTTAATTTTATTAGTAATTCTTTTTGGCTTAGGGTAGGGTAACAATGAAGTTTTTGATCTGGGGAATAATTTTTGTTTAGTTATTCCTTCATCAATCGGATTGATGTAAACTAATATTGAAATTTGGAGTTGAAAGCCATGAAAATTGTAATCACTGTACTTGGAAAAGATCCATTAAGCAAGATTCTTTCATTAACTGTTTTCAACTTTTAAACAGAAAATGAATAAAAGAAAGGAGCAAGTGATGTATTGAATTACTGCGTATGAATAAGACAGGTAGGGATTCTTGGTAAGAAAAGATAAAACGTGAAGTTTCTCATTATCGCTGCTACAATTTCCAGAAGAAGATAGTGCACGACACAATAAAGCACAGATAAGTTGATATCCAAACCATAGAGAATCGCTTAAAATCCATTTAGGAATGTAGTAAAAGTTTTGACTTTTCTATAACCATCTAATAGGATAACTGTTGAACTAAAATTAATTCCACATCAAGAGATACTTTATATTGCTTAGACCAGGAAGAGTGTTAATATTCAAAATATTAAGTTGATGCTCACACTATTATTTCAATTATTTGAAATAATTCCAAGGACACCACAAGTTCTATATCCTTTACACTTGAGCAGAACTATTGTTATATATAAAGGCCTTATGGAACATTTCTTTTGGTGACCTGTAACTGTGAACTACTTAGTCGGACTCTTGAAAAACTTTTAAACAAAGGTAACAGACATCTTCTCACTGAAAATAATGCTGATTTACAAGGGGCTGGTTGTCTTGCATAGCTGATGCTGTTTTATAAAACAATCTGGAGAAATAATCAGAAGAATTAGTGTAGTTTCTTCAACTGTTGATTCTTATTATGTGGGTCAGAATCATAGATAATATATGTTGCACTCTTCAGCAATTTATCTCGCACTCAATTACTTTAATGAGATGTGCCATCCCGTTATGCTTATTTCTTCAACTTGTCAATTTCCACCTACATAAAGAACTTTACGATGCCCAATCTGTTAGTGAATACAGAGAAACTCACTTTTGTCATAATTCAAATTGAAACAAGAGGATTTTGTAAAAGGCTACTTAGAAAATAAAGAAAGAAGAATTCAAACAATTTTGAGGTCCAGAGATGCATGACAGTTTTAGAGAGAAATTGAAATGTATTTTCTACTCCCGAAGAATATATATATAAAATTTTGTTTTGTTTTTCTCCACTTCAATGAAACTGTCCTTTTTGATCTTCCCTGAACCCATTTTGACTCTTTAGACATTTGTGTTATGTACATATAACTCAAAGTGGGTACACTTAGAATGTTGCGATTTTATATGTAGGAACTTTGTAAAAAATAATTTTGTACCTCTTTTAATAGAAATCAATTTAAAGGAATGGGGGGAGGGGGTTAGAGGAGGACAAAATTAAAAAATTGTCTTCATACCTATTAAAAGAGATAAAAAAAATAGATGCATGGGGCCTTTTTTGTTGGTTGTGAAAAGATCTATAAATTATTTTCTGTGGCATTCTTCAGCATTGCTGTGTTTTTTACAAAAATAATAAACTTTGATTATTAGGGTTCTTTTGGATTGAAAAATTAATTATACAAACTTTACATTTTTATCACTACACAATTTATTTCATGATCACTACTCACTTTTACACACTTGGTAAATTATTCTACACTACTAATACTCCGTTAACTTTACATTCTTCTTACACGGTACAATAACTCATG
The DNA here is from genome assembly GCA_019009955.1 of Riptortus pedestris. NCBI lineage: Eukaryota > Metazoa > Arthropoda > Insecta > Hemiptera > Alydidae > Riptortus > Riptortus pedestris. Next base: position 113,083,659 of record CM032231.1, on the reverse strand, counting down.
GTTGCTTGAAACGCTGATGTCCATTAAACATTGCACTGAGCTGATATTCACTAGTAACTGCACTGAACTGCTGAATCTGCTCTGATGTTTAACTGAAAACTGCATTGAATGCACAGATGTTCAATTAAGAAAACTGCAAAAACTAACTTGCCGGCCTGTGGGAGTTTTTATATCTCAGCTTCGGCTCTAGAAGCTTCATAGCGCCAACTCACCCACTGATTAGTGGTTGTCTAGACAGGTCTTGATCTCATCCCTTGCACCAATCCTTTGTAGAGGCTTCTTTGTACTTAAATATACATTATTTTCAAATAAGTAATTTTTGCAAGAATATGATACATTGGAACAAAGTATTCTTACACCACTTTCAAATATTACAGTTTTAAATGAATTTCAACAAAACGTTTTGTTTATTTTATTTAATAATGCACAAATGTCATGTGATCTCATCTATTTTTTTTTCTTTTTGCTTTAGACATCTGTTGGGACCAGCCATCCTGTTATGCATCGGACATTAGTGGAGAACATGTCCCAGTACCTGAACAAAAATCCAGGTCTCAGGGAGTGGTTTCAGCAGCTTGTTTCTGCAGGGAAGAAATTATTTTTAGTTACTAACAGCCCATACCAATTTGTGTAAGTTTTATAAAAATTATTGATGCATTTCTAATCAATAACCCTTCACAAAACATAATAAATTTTTACTGAACCTTGTGAAACTCGTATTACATGTATATGTGAATCGACAGACCTAATTAACTTGAAAATTTCTGTGTAGAAAATGTATTTTATAAATGTAATTTTACTCTAAAGTATATAGATAATGAGGTATTTTAAAGTAAAAGTGTCAGATGACGACTAATATGTGTTAGAAAAATAATATGTTGGTTTTGAAGAAGTATAAACATTTTTATATGTAACAAATAATTAAATAACTCTTATTTTAAAATAATTTAATGAAAAAGATGTGTGTGTCTCTGATATATTTTCGTGAAACGGGATGAATTAAAAAAAAAACAAATTTTTACAGTAACTTAAAAAAAAATCCAATCCCTATTAACTTTCGATTGTTTTCACACTTTAGATAAAAGATAAACATATTTTCCTCCTATCTTTTAGAAATATTTATATCTGAATGAATTACAAAACACTTCATGTTTTCATGTGTGCAAAGGAAATGAACAAAGAATTCCATTGCATTGTACATGCTCCTTCAAATGATCCTTTACATCTATCTCTCTGTCTACTTTATAAATTTTACAATTTTGGTTAGTGAAATAATAGAATAACACCAAATATATGAACGTAATTGGCTTTGATGAAAATTGTAATACAGTTACTTTCATTGGTCCTACAACTCACTGTATCTTTAGAGAAACTTATAAAAAATAAAGAGAACAGTTACTATTTACAATTTCAGAATGAAGAAAGAGCCAAATAATTCTTCTGATCATTGTATTTATTCTAAAATTAAAATTGATAATGTATTTGATGATTAGTCATATTGCTTGAATATTTAAATTGAGAATCTGACATCATTTACACAGCCAATACCATCATTTACGTTCTTATGACCTAAAATGTATAATGAAATTATAATTTTTTGAGTAATGGGTCACTACTGTTTTAGAAATCGGGGAATGCAGCTGATGGTAGGAAATGATTGGGAAAATTTTTTTGATGTGATAATTGTTCATGCGAGGAAACCTAGTTTTTTCACTGATGAAAGTCGACCTGTGAGGATTTATGACAGGGAACTTGAAACTCATCTTTGGGACAAAGTTAGCAAGCTGCAGAAAGGAGTTATTTATTACGAAGTATGTAGTCTATTTGTAGCTATATTTTCTATTTAAATTTGTCTTCAATATTTTGCAGTATATCCATATTCCACATTGGTAATTTTATATGCCTTTGAAGTAATGATTTGTCATCTTCTGTATATTTCACAATATTTTTCTAAATTATAGGGCACAGTCAATCAACTGCAAGATCTGACTGGTTGGCGAGGCAGTGAAGTTTTATACTTTGGAGATCATCCGTACAGTGACCTAGCTGATGTAACCTTAGAGCATGGGTGGAGGACTGGAGCTATTATCCAGGAGTTAACAGTACTTATTTTCACATAACTTTGTAGTCATTAATTAATAAAATATATTTGTTTTTTGGAGGTTAGCGACAATTTTAATACTCAAGTTTGTGAAGCTTATGTCTGAATTGTTTCAATTACAAACAGAATATGTGCTTTTCATATAATTCAGAATATATGCATTAATTAGTCACATTGAAATGCCAGTTTGATGATGCAAAAAGTCAAAATGTCTAAAACTTCAAATGTAACTTTTAATCAACATTGCAGAGGGATGAATCGCTGAATTTGATAAAAATACAGTTAAATTGGTACTGCCTATAAACAAAACAAAACCAGAATAAATTATAAAAAAAAAAAAAATAGACCACTTTCTGATGGATACTCAATTTTGGTGCATTTTAGCAAATTTCCCTTAATGAAATACAGCTACTGAGGTACTCATGACACAATTTTCCAAAAATGTTTCCAAGTGTCCATCAGTCCTACCAAGGAGATATTGAAAATCAGGCCATATAAAAATAACTAAATAATGAAATAGCTACAACAATTATGATTTTTTTAGCCTTGAGTAAACCCCCACTTTTAGCCATCGCACGTCAACAATAAGCTATCATTATATGTCTTATTCCATGCTTTAATTCCAATTATTACTTTCAGTGGACCTATATTCACTCAGATTCATGCAAATAGATAGTGTGTGATGATGTCATCAATTAAGATTTTGAGGTCTTGACTCGAAAGTGTTTATTTGTTCTTTATCATATTCAATAGTTAACTGTTTCATTTAACACTAAAAATTATATTAGTAAATGGCTGAAATCGGAAGAGGAAAAGGGGAGGAGGGGTTAAGGGGAATTCGAAAATTCAAAATATCTGTTATTTTGAGTCAGATTGAAAAATTTTATGGAAGAAACCTATTGGTCAATCACAATCATTGGTTTTTCCATGTTTTTTAACTCAAGTATTATGTGAGTTATTCATAAGTTCTTTTTTTTTCAGCCTTCAGTTAACCCAAATACTTGATATATAATCGTTTTATACGAAAATAAATATCTAGTTTGTTAACGGCTGAAATCAGGCCATGGGGGGGGGGGGGGTTTAGGGGGGGAAATTTTGAAAATACTTAATATCTTTGTTATTATTCATCGGATCGAAAAATTCTATAGAACCAATCTTATTGCAAATGTAATGTTCTATAAATGTTGTTATGCACATTTTTATACTATCTTTATTATTAACTGAGATATTTGCATTTTTTAGTTTTTGGTCTTCAGTAAAGCCCCACTCCTACTCATCTCATATTAACAATATTCTATTATGTTATGAAGCACTTTATTTGAAGCTTAAATACCAAATATTGTTCTCATTGAACTTTTAAGTTTTGAGATAAATGCAAATATGTGGCGCACGTGGGAAATCTGCTTAGTTAACGCAGCCCCTGCGTGACGGACTTTTTTCATCTCAAAATGTATGGAAGTTTAGCATTATACAAACTAATCTATAAGGCACTTCTTCTGCTTATACATAACTTATCACTTTGTTGGAATTCCACATCATGAAATCACTCCCATGGGTTAGTGATATTGAATTATTTGTAATGAAAATCTTCGGCGACAAAGCCCATGGCCTGCCAGAGATTTGGTGGGAGTTCTGAGTAATGCATTCTGCTATATTTCAGCATTATTACAGTCTAAAGATTCTTTACTCAAGTAGCTACTCAAATGGCTGGTAATGGACTACACAGCTATATATAGTTTAGAGTGCAGTCCTGTGTTTTGAACTTGGCACCTCTACCACCAATACTCTAACTGAAAGACTGCCACTGACCTCCATTGAATTTTTTAAACCCATAAAATTTAATGTAGACAAAAATAATAAGGTTTAGAAAACTGTTGTTTAACTTTAGCTAAATTCTAATATAAAATGATTCCTTCTGATAATTGTGTACTTTATTACATTGAACTGCTCTGTATTGTGTTGAAAATCATATTCGACCCAGGTCCTAATTTTCTCTTATAATTCCTTTTTTTTTTTCTCTCAAAGAAGCATGATAATACCACATAATGCAGTCAGTTTAATACATTGTTACAGCTAGCATATTACCATGATATAATCAATGCTCGAAATAGCAATTATTTATTATATGAGGTATAATTTTGATTAGTAAACTTATTAATCCCTCGTTACTTTGGATAGGAGCATTTATACAATATACAGATTTGATAATAAATGATATAGCTAATAAAACAAATGGTGTTTCATTCAAAATACAGCGTAATGTGATTTTTTTTTTTTTTGCTGACCAAATTAGTTCCAGTTCATTAAGAGAAAATAAATGCAAACAGTAATTATCTTTTTGTTTCAGCATGAAATAGCTACATTGAATAAAGAGTCGTTCAAGAAAGCCTGTAACTGGCTGCAGATGTTAACACAGCTGATTGAAGAGTGTCAGGACGTAAAAGAAGAAGGAGCAAAAGAAACACTTGCATTATGGCTCGCGGAGAGAGATAGAATGAGGTAATCAGCGATTCATTGCGTTCGTATAATATGGAGTTGGTCACATTTTAACAGATTTCCCTTATGGGAAATCAGCTATTGAGGTCATACTCATGACGCAATTTTCAAAATTTTTCTTCAAATGTCCATCGATCTTACCTAGTAGATGACGAAAATGAGGTCCGTTCAAAACTATAAATATATATCTATATATTTGTCTGTTACCGCTCTAGTGGTCGCAATTTTTGTTTGATCGTTACCAAACTCGATATTTAGTCGTTTTTTGTAAAAAGAAAGATCAAGTTCGTTAGTGGTTGAAATCATACTAGGGGGAAGTGGGGGGGTTTAGAGGGGGAGAATTTTGAAAATTCGAAATCTCTCCATTACTTCAAGTCGGATCCAAAAAAATGTATAGAATAAATCTTATTGCAAATTAAATGTACTATAAATATTGTTATGTAAATTTATTCTCTATCTTTAATATTAATCGAGATATTTGCATTTTTCAGTTTTAAGCCTTTAGCAAACCCCCTCTTCTACTCATGTCATATTAACAATAAGCTGTTATATCATGAACCACTTCATGAAAAGGTGAAATACCAAATATTGTTTTCATTGAACTTTTATTTTGTGAGATATATGCAAATATGTACTGTTGACCCCCCCCCTTTTTTGTTCTTTGATTACTAAAATTTGAGTGATTGAGATTAAAATGATTCTGATTCATTACAAATTACAGCACTAGGGGCTCAGGTTAGCCATGCGAGTTAAAGCGTTGACCTTTATCTCACATGGTAAACCTAGAGTGGCGAGTTCGATTCTTGCCTGGGCAAAGGAAATTATTTAGTGACGAAATTCATTAAATAACGTCCTAAAATCCCACCCTGGCTAGAAAAGGGTGGTAACCTGTAGATAACCCGTCCCGATTAGCCTAAGTTGCAAAAAGTGGACGTTAATAAATAATAATAATAATACAGCACTAGCTTTAGTAAATTGTTTTTAATAAAATTAATATGTTATATTCAGATATATTACATTAATTGTTTGTCTTTCCGGTCTACTACCTATTCAGCGCTACGAGATTGGCTGGCCTGTTTGTTTACAATTCAGCCACTTTGCTTTCTGTTGTTCCAGATTTCTCATTACCGTTTGTATTTATTCACTTAACATTCTCGGTACTATTATCTGTATGTATATTTATCTATTGCAAACCTTCGCGTGGGAAATCTGCTTAGTTTACGCAGCCCCTGCATAACAGACTTTTGTTTTTGTTTGGTATAGTAGACCTTGGAGATCTTTAGTTGACCCTGAGGGGTATTTGTGATAACAGTGAGGGTAGTAGAAGATGTATGGTTTTCTTACCCATAGCATGGCCATCGGAATGACACCCATGAACTGTAGAATGTATAAATTAATGTAATAAACAGAAGGAATTTATTTAGTGCTTGACTCAATAATATCCCTTTTTGAAAAATGTCTTCAAATGTCCAACGATCCTTAAAGAATTAAAAAAATGAGATCTGCTACAAAAATAACCTGCACACTTCTGTTTCACGGGTCTAATCGATGTTTTGTAAATCATCAGTTTTGTTTTGTAAGATAAGTCCTCAGCTTTCTGCAGGGAATAAAAGCATCTGGAGTTATGTGAGGTACAAGGCTAAATTTCCCATGTGACCTCATCAATGAAAACTTTAAAATCTTCTCGTAAGTCCCCTTAACATGATCTCTTTACTTTTGGATAATCTCATGCTGAATGGAATGGGAAACCATTGGAAATACTGACCCTCTTCCTTTCCTTATTTGTTTGTGCAAAGCCAGTAGGTACAGTTTGTCATTATGTCAGCCAAATAAAGTTAATGAAAGCAGAGCTTTTTGATAAATGGTTTATTTGTACAAAATATTTAATGTTTAAAGAATGAATGTTATGCTCAAAGTAAATTATACTTCTCTCATAATATACACGATGAATTATTTTTTAAGTTTTGACACCATGACTACAAAAGTTTATATAATTCATTGGCCACACTCAGTTTTGGCCTATATGCAATCATCAAGAATATGCAAAAGTTTTGGCTTGATATTTTTAGCAGATTTCCCTTAAGGGAAATCAGCTATTGAGGTCGTACTCATGACGCGAGTTTCGAAAAATTTCTTCAAATGTCCATCGATCCTACCCAGGAGATGACGAAAACGAGGTCCGTTCAAAATTTTATTTATATATATATATATATATATATATTTGTCTGTTACCGCTCTAGCGGTCGCAATTTTTGTTTGATCGTTACCAAACTTGGAATTTAATCGTTTTATGTAAAAAGGAAGATCAAGTTCGTTAATGGCTAAAATTGGACCAGTGGGAGGGGAGGGGGGATTTTCGGAAAATTCAAAATATCTCCGTTATTATGCGTCGGATCGAATAATTGTATAGAACCAATCTTATTGGAAATTAAATTTACTATAAATATCGTTCTATACATTTATTCTGTAACTTGAATATTAACCGAGATATTTGCATTTGTATTCTGTATTGGTCGGCAGGAGTGAGCTGTTTGGTACTTTCCGTAGAGAGCTCTGGCGACAGTTTTCGTAACTATTCATCCCTCGTGTATAAGTTTAGTGATCCCTTACTACTTAGTACACTTGTTATTGGGCAGATTTCTCTATTGTAAAACTTCACGTGGGAAATCTGCTTAGTTTACGCAGCCCCTGCGAGACGGACTTTTAAATTTGTTGACAGATTTTTATTTTCTCGGGAGTATAAAACAAAGATTGTTTTTAAAATTTACTCTTTCATTTTTCTCGGCATCCATTTTTTTGTTTTGAAGTTAGACATTTTTCATGAAAACAATATATATAAATTGTAACGTCTGTCTGAACATTGAATTTTTCCTCGAAATTTCACTTTTTTGTTTCACATGCCATAGAGCCGGTATCTGCAATTTTTTGCTTTAGTGTCTGTTTTTTTTTTTTTGTTTTTATTACCTTTTCATGCCTAAACTACTTAACCATATTTTATGAAACTTGGTTTGTATATTACCACTAACCCAAGTTAGGTTATGAACGAAAATACGTTTAAAATCAATATGTTGTGGGGTGGGGGAGGGGTGCTACAATCTCTTTCTACCACCTTGCTTTTGGCATATAAATTAAATTATTTTTAGGATACCATCACCATTTATTTACACGAGGTAAGTATATAAATTACAAGAAAATTCGAACATTTTAATGTTTTGAATAAATAATTTAAGTAAAGCAATGTTGATAACACTCAAGTGGGAGCAGAAGTTTTTGGAAGGCTAATACAGTTAATTGTGTTAACTTATTTCCTGTGAAATGTTGTATTTGCTTTCTACTCACATTTACTATTATGTATATAACTAATCTCAGATTGGTTTTTACAGGAAATACGTACATTATAGATGATATTTAATTGTAATAAATACTATCAATCCTTGATAATGATTTGAATTGCTTACGGTGTCTCAAACAGTGGACAGATATTGATTAGGGACTAATTTTCATTTATTCTTCAAAACTAAAATTTCTATTTTATAAGTCCTCTGTTTGACCCTTACAGGAAAACAATGCACTCAAACAGGACATGTAGTTGTAAACATTGAAGCCTTGCCAAAGAAAAATATACCATCATCATTCAGCCTATAATCATTCCCTGAATGAAGCCGAGTACTTTAGCTAGTACTTTTATATAACTTTCTCAATTCTGAACAATAAAGTATTTAGAGTGATAAGTGATCTAAATCATGATGGTTGGTAGTTTTTCTGATAATCCTTAAAACAATTGTCAAAAAGTGAGTTCAAAATGTAAGTTTTTTTACCTAAAGAAATTAAAATTTTAATAGGAGAAAATAATAATTTTTTCTTTCAGTTGCCAAAAACAAATCTTAACATGAGTAAAATTTAAAAAAATTAGATAGTCTAAACATCTTCCCTTTCTGTAACAAAAATTGAAATGAAATATGATTATAGTGGCATGCAGTTGTGGAATAATATTGGAAATTTGATTGTGCCCAAAGTGTTGTATTAATTCATAATTTCTAATCAGTTTATTTATTCATTTTAATAAATGAGATTTTGTTTGCAGGCAGGACATAAAGGAAGTGTTCAACCCTCAATTTGGCTCTGTTTTCAGAACGTTCCATAATCCAACATACTTTTCACGTCGTCTTTTCAGATTTGCTGATGTTTACACATCGAATATTACAAACCTTTTACACTTTTCTGTTGAACATGTCTTTTACCCAAGGAGAGGAGTAATGCCTCATGAGTATTCATCGTATTTTGTCTAGTGTAAACTATTTTCATATAGTTTTTGATTTTTAAGAGTACAGGAAAGCCGAATCATTTTTATAGTTGTATTATCTAAATATTTTTATTTTTCATTTATGAAACTCTATGAATGGAATTGTATTTCCATTTGATATTATTTTTTATATAGTATTTATATTGAATGAAACATTATCATATGTCAGATGACTATAAGATAATGATATTTTCAGGATTTTACTGTTATCTCTGTGAGAATATAATCTTGGTGAATAATAACCAAAAAAAAAAGCATATTTCTGAGTTCATATACATCTCCAAAGTAATAAATAAATGAGTATAATTCCTAATGCAAAGTTGTAGTCGGTACTGTTTAATATACTAGTATCAGTTGGAATTTAAAAGAAACTTAATTGTGAACATAGCTTATTCTGTACAAACAATATTTTTTAGAAGAAATACATAAAAGGAATATACCAGCGTAATATAGGGAATACTAGTGTTGGAGGAATGTTCTGTTGGATTGGTGTTCAATATAATCCCATTATTATGCTCTGTCACATCACATTTTTTAATGGACTTCAGTGGTCTTTTTTTCTTTTTTTTTTATTACATGTTATTTATATTTATTTGTGGATTTTTATTGTTATTTTTTCAAAGATTTATTTCTCAAAATATATGTTTACCAATAGATACAATACATCTGTAAGAATCTTGGTTTAAATATAAATTATTTCAATAAATCCATATTCCGGATCAGATGACTTCATAAATGTTTGGCCAGGCTTTCTAGAGTTACAAATTCATTTCACTGTATCTCAAGAATCATGTTCTAAAAAAAAAAAAAAATGTAAATGATAAGCTTACTTTGTAATACTGAATGTATACGATCAAATTTTAATTATTTTTGGTTGAAGTTAATTATTGAACATGATCTGTTTTTGTGCCATATGTCATTTTATGTTATCTATTAAATGAATCCAAGGCTGTTATTTCAATTATATCTGTGTTGTAAATTGAAATTCCCTTTGAAATAACTGTAATGGAATGAAATGGAAAATTAATAAAAACATTGATGTGGATTGTGTCACGTCATGGCCTAATCCCTACAAAATTGGTTTAGAAGGCATTCGTTTCATCTAGTAAAATGGTCTGATTATGATGTTAGGATTATATTATGTTCCTAGTTGTAAGATTCTAGACTTTGTATTTTATTATTTTTAGGGTGAAATATACCGCCAATAAATATTTATTAATTTATGTTATTTGATTTTTTAAAATAAAAATTAAATTATTGAGTCTAGAATTTGTTCATTTATTTAATTTCATTTTTCTCTTTATGTATGTTCTGAAAAGATTTTGTGAAATTTAGAGTTGGACAACTTTTATATGTTTCTGTCTAAATGTAATAGTTTTGAAAAGGCATGTATTTATAAAGATAGTTTCCTCAATCATGAGAAAATATATAACCATTTATCATGTAAATCACAGTTAGGACTGATTAATTAGCAATAGAATGTATTGCAATAATAAGTATTCATTTTGTTAATGTTTTAAGTCACGATATTAAATTTTTATGTTTCTGAGATAAAAATTAGTGTAGAATGAATTCATTGAGGTCTCATCTTCCCATAATCAAAATTGTAATCTTTCCATTTCAATCTATTTAAAGTTCCTACGATGAAAGTTTCTATGAACTTATCTCTGTCTGAATCTAGGAGTAATACAATTTTAATTGCTAGTCAAATTTAGTCATTTTTTCTTTGCTAAGTGCTTAAACTTAGTATTGTGCCACCATTATATTTTTTTTTTTTACTCTAGCCTTAAAATTGAAAAACATCATGAGCAAGTTTTATTATAGTAATGACCTTTACTAACATTGACTTTATTTAAAAACTTCTCAATTTGCACAGTTTTTCATATATCTCTATTATCTCTCTTTTGTGGGTCTTAGAAAAGCGTACAGAGGTAGGATGGATAAAGGTATTATTGTGGAATTATTTAATTTTAAATGTCTTTGATTAACAGAGAAAGTCTACATCCTTGCCAGTGGATAGTTATTATATTGAATATTTTTGCGGCTTCTAATATGTGTGCTCCTTTTTAATTTTTTTATTATCTCCATGTCAATGGGGAACGACTCGAGGTCTGTTAAAGCTGTAGCATGCAAACTTATACTAGATAATGCTAATCATTAGTCAACTGTTGTTAGCTGCTAAGAAGTTTGGCTTTCTGTAGAATTTCCTCTTTATGAAGGGATAGTCTTATGCAGATGATAATAGGAAAGCAATGAATGTCCCTATTTACCTTTGACCTCTCTTCTTAGTTTATATGAAAATCAGAACTTCCTATTGATTGTATAATATATTTAAAATTAGTAGAATCTTAGCCAGATGATATTTTTGGGTAGCAAAATACTTTTAAAAAATTGCCTTATTTTGGCTTTTGATATAGAAACTTTGTAGATGCTGTTATTTTTGTACGAAACTTAACACTGCCTTATATAGAAAAAATAATATGACAATAATTAGTGCATTGCTTGTTGTTGTTTTTTAATGTTCTTATATAAAAAAAGGATTTTTCTCCTGAAAAAAAAGTAATCTATTTTCAGAAACTGTACCACAGGGCATGTCCATGATAACTTACATTAAATTTTGAATGAAGTATGAATTTATCTTTATTTAAAATAATAATAATAGTAAATTATTCTTCTTCTGGACCCAATATTATTTATGTATTCTTTAAATTTTATGGAAAGGGTCTCCAATAAAAAACATTTTTTGGGTGCAAGCTTTATTGAAATTGTCCTACATGTTTCATGGTTTATTTGCCACCTCTTCAGGTGCTATCCCTTTCTGTAGTGCTCGTTTACCTTTTACATTACGTTGCAACTTTCCTCACTCTTCTACCTCCTTTGTGAGGACAGTCGCAACTCTACATAAAATTTGAAGAACATATAAATAATAAAATAATAGTAAATAAAAATAAAAACTTAAATGTATTAACTATATATATATATATATATATATATATATATATATATATATATATATATATATATATATATACATATACATATACATATACATATACATATATATAATATTTTAAATTCAACTGCTAAATGTGTTTTTGTAGGCTCCTTACTAACTAAATATTATACGATATTGCCTACCAACATGCTGATTATTAGTTATCGCTTTCTTATGTTACACAGGGTCAAAGTAGGTGGATATTACACCATTGTCTTCCTTTTATCCCTTTTCTGTTTTTAAAGTGAAAAATATCAATTCTTTGTAGAAAGAGATGGTCAGTTACTATTAGTTGATATTAAAGTAAATTCAAATTGTAGCTATAAATATATATTTTACATAAAAAGCAGTGATTTATATTGTTTGGTAACTTACACATGTCTCATAATAAATGTAAGAAATTATTGGTCATCAGTACTAAATTTCATAAAGCATTGCATCGTAAATAAAACTTCAATTTACTTAAAATGTCATTAACAAAAATATTTCGTTAAAATGATTATACATTTAAATAAACGTTATTACAAAAAAAAATGTAATAAAAAATAGGAATGTCATTATTAGGAGTTTTGAACTAAAATCTGCTACTGTTCATTTCAATTTGTGGTTAAAGAAGAATGTCTAAAAGTAAAAAAGAACAAAAACTAAAATAATATGTCTCATTTCTCATGGATATGCACCATATGATTTTTCTCCTAGAATCCTGTAAATCAAAAATTATGATTAATCATTTAAGCTTGTAATGTTTTTTTTATGTCTTAAATGTTTAAATTGTACCTGAAATAAATTTGATCGTTAATCTGTCTTGTCCTGTTTATTGATTAAATATTTTCTATTCTTATTCATGCTTTGCTTAGAAAACCCATCTCATTTAGCCTTCTTTGAATAAGGTGGGCATTAATGAATTTTTTTTTTTTTTTTATGTTTCCAGACCATCATTTTAGAACCCGTAGAATATTGTCTCCTTATGTTCAATCTCTTTATCTCAATACCATTTTTAAGTCTCTCTTATTTCCTGCCAAAAGTAGTGCAATATGTTATTTATCTACTGTTATTAAGTGGTTCATTTATAATTAAAATATTTTAATTAATTATTAGAGAAAGTATTTAAATAGGCTCCTAGTTGTGGGCCCATATTAATAGGATTGTATTATTCTCTCTTTGTTGATTATTATTGATATGTTAAACCTAACATTGTTTCTTATAAGGTATAATGATATTTTCAAGAATGTACATTACATACTCAAGCCATGTTGTAGTTTTTAATCATTTTAAAAGTATTCTAAATTATTATTATTTTTCATTAATTTTATTTGTGACTTATTTTTTAAATATATGAGAGGATTTCAACATTTTACAACTACCTCATATAATTTTATGTCTATCGAATTAATTTATGCCATATTGTTTTTTTCTGAGTTTAGTATTATTTCTGATGCCTTGATTCTGTAGAAATCTTTGTAATATACTATTGTTTTTTAGATTAAATTAAAATCATTTATTTTTTTTAATTTCTGATATTTATTTTCGATCCTGATCCTTCTCTTTAGTGAACAATGCTTTTTATATTAAGAGAAAATGCTTCTTATTTTGCTTGGAAAATTATTTCATATTGAGTACACTTTGGTTTGACTCAAAATGTCAATAGGGATTCATTTAGTAATGAATTCATTGAATAAATATAAATCCCTGGTAAGGTGGTGTCCTGTAGATAATGTATCACAATTAGCCCTTGTTGCATAAAATATAAATAAATAACTTTTTTGCCGTAAGTAAAACTTGATCCTATCATATGCATTATTAAACTTCATAGTTCTTCAGTATTTATTATTCAAGTATCTTACTAATAATAGAGAATCACTTTATTGTATAAAGTTATGTACAGTTTGTGGGGCTGCTCAATTACATTGAGATGCTGAAGCACACAGCAACTGAAGTCAATCCCTAGGACAATACCAATACTAAGTAAAACAATACATATTGTATCTAGTCAGATAAATAACTAAAATATTTTAACTCGGTCAGCCTCCTAAAAGGTATACGTCACTAGATAAAACTTAACAAACTCTATTATTAGAATAACATGATCCGTCGATCTATAATAAGATCACTGGTCAAAGTTAAAATATATGGTGGGAAATAATCCCTAAAGTATCAATAATGATACCCTCGACCAAGGTTTGATGAACGTATTCCCACCTCGCCAAAATATTTCTGGGTATGCTTAGGGACCTTTCCTCGGGCACCGAACCATCGGAGCCTATCACTAGAAAATCCCGCTCACCAAATGTTTCCCTGAATTTCTCAGTGTAAAATTTAATACAATTCCCTTAAATATTTTTTTGTCATCAATATAAATAAAAAAATAAGCAGTCATCAAATAAATCTCAATTAATCTTTTAGATTGCTAGGCATGTTTCACTGTGCACATAACTTCTTCAAATGTTTAAGCACTTTGGCCCCCAGGAATATTGGTCCTTAAACTGAATAGCAGTAGGTTAAATCTTTACTTTGAGATATTTATTTATTAACGTACACTTTATGCTGCGAAGGCTAATTGGGATTACTTTTGAGATAGAATTATAATTGGTGTGAAATGAAAAGGATTAATTTTATTTAGTGAAATTCTGACAGTATATACTCCTGAAATAAATACCTATAACTTATAAATAAACACAACACTAAACTTACATTATTTTGTCAGTACTTTATAAAAATAATTATCTGACAACAAATGCTAAATAAAGTACACATCCAAGTCCATCTTATCACAAAACATGATTTCATTTCAATTTAAGAGGACATTTTATTGTTATTTCACACTGTAATATTTCTTTATACACGTACTCTTTCATAACAGACATAATGATGAAGTAAATCACTATTTAAAAATATAAAATTTTAGTTAATTAAAACTTTTTTTAGCAGAATGTTACTATTTCAACAACATATCATTACTTATTTTTAGGTTTTCCAAATATTGACTCCTTTTAATTTGAAAATGGTCACTGTTTGAGTGCCTATGGATTCTTTTAAGGAATCTTAATTAGGATATTGGTCATTTTTCACTTGCTTGAATGAAGTAAAGGAAGTATTGTAATTAGAAAAACGTTTCAGATTTAAATGGAATTATAAATTTTGACTAGCTTTGGAGTGCTTCCTGCATATATGAAGAAGCGATAAAATGGCGAGCCTTAGAATGATGAAATTTCATATTTGGAATTGTAATGTTTATTTGTGCACCTCCTCTTTTATTCAAAATTGACTTAGGGGGAAGGGGTTAAAGGAGAGCTAAAATAAAATTTTAAAATCTACATATGTATCACTAATACAAAAAGTGTCTTTAGAACTTCTTTTCTTTATCATGAGATCTATAAATTATGTTCAATGACATTTTTCAATTCAATGAATTTGACTAAAGATATCATATATGATTTTCAAATGAAATCATGATAAATGAAGTGCGACAAAACACATTGTTTATTTTATTTAATAGAAGTATGAGGAACTCATGTGGTGTCCAAATCAGAACTTCTTTTATGGGCGGCCAGATTCTCTACAGTGCTTATTCTGCAAAAAAAAAATACTAACTTCCATCTTTGTCGTTTTTTCTGCGTGATGACTTAATTTCTATGGAAAAAGTAAGTTTCACAAGAAACTACTTCATGTAATGAAACTACATTTTCGCAACTAATTCCAGATTGTACGCTTATCTTGAGTACTTCAGGTTCAGCTTTGATGGGAGAAAGCTAATTTTAAGCTCCTTTCCTATAGTTCTTTAATCTTTCGCCAATTGAGGGAATATTTTTAAATTCATTATCGATATTGAAACTTATTAATTTAAGTAGGACTTGATGAAATAAATATTGTGTATATGGGTATAACGTACAGGATGCCTCCTATGTAAATTACTGCATTCAAGGGGGCAAGGTTGTGAGCCATGGGAGAGCATGGATGATCACCCTTGCATGAAAAACAGTGTTACACTTTATTTAATTTTAATAACTAATACATTTTTATTAGGCTACTAATTATTCAGATTCTTTTACACAACTGATTTCATCATTAGTCTACAGTCTAGTACACAATTACTTTTATTTTACTTATACCATGTTTACTATCTTTATCACTATTGTTCTTTCATCCTTATTACTGTAGTACTTTCATGAGTATACCATGAATGCCTCACCTATTATAATCCTTTATTTAAATACAGGATTTATATACAATTTATGTTTAAAGAACCTGAAAAATATATCAGTTTTCTTTTTAAATATTTGGACTTAAAAAAATATCTTTTATTCTATTCTTTAAAAAATTAAGAATAAGAAATTTTTCATGTAATTAGACAACTTTATCTCCATTTTCGTTTAGCTTATACATAGAGAACCACTTATCCTGGATCTTGTTTAAGAAGTTTTTTACAACAAATTTAAAAGTTTAACGAGACACATACTAGTTTTCTTTTTCATCAAAGTGCTACACTAGGGTTCCTTCTGATGGGTGCTGACATCTCAAATCTTTTAATCTCTTGGCATATCTTTTAAAAACTAGAACCACATATCTAGCGAGTGGGGTGCTGTCAGAAGTCTGATGCTATCATTTAATGGAGCTTTCAAACACTCAATGCTAGATTATGGGTGTATAGCATATTCCTCTGCCAAACCTACAACTTTAAAAATGCTAGACACTATACATCATGCAGGAATCGCTGCTGGGACATTTAAATATACTCTTGTTTTGAGCCTATGCACCGAATCAGGTGAAACAACCTTAGCATAAAGAAGACAAATTCTAATATCAAAATTTTTTCCAAAAACTATTTCATCAAATAGCCCATGACTTAATTAAATAAATAACCCATTTTTTGAGATATACCAAAGAAATCCTAAAGCACAGAAACCTCTAGTAATCAGATACCAGAAAACATTTACTGACAGACCTCAAATTCATATTACTAACTACAGGCATAATGATTTTTCCCCCAGGACACTCAGTAGTAAAATTGATATAAATATTTCCCTTCCTAAATACTCTTGAAATGACCCACTTTTGACTAGCATATATAAAAAAGAATTCCATGCATATACATTAGACTGGAGAGTGTCATATTTAATATATACAGACACATCCAAAACAGACTATAGGATTGGGATTACTGCAGTGGTAGGAGATAATACTGTGCACAAAAAACTACATGACTTCATGGCAGAATTACAGGCTATACTCTTAGGACTCAAACATCACAACTACTCAAAGGGACATAGTCATTTGAACAGACTTTTTGAGTTGAATAAAGTCACTTGAATACATATACTCCTCCAGTCCTCTCGTTATTTACATTTTTGATAATATTCATAGACTAAAAAACCCATTACTATTTATTAGCTACCCAGCCATGTGGGCATAACTCAAAGTAATAAAGGAGGCACAAGGGCAAAATAATCTAACGAACTAAAACAAATTGATTTTTTGGGCGCACCTCACTAAGATGCTCTCTCTGAAATAAGAAAACTCCTAATTAATGATTGGAACAATTTATGGTATACAGACAGATTCTGACAGCAAACTTCGAGAAATCAAATCAAACTCACTAAATTGGACTTCTAGTAATAGACACTCTAGAAGAGAGGAAATAGTACTTACAAGCCTATGTACAGGGCCACTAGACTAATACATTCATATTTAATGAGCAGGGAAGATGAACCTGAAGGTGAATGTCAGTACTTCAACAGTACACTGATTGTAGAACATATGTATATTAACTGTATGTGGCCATGGCACAGAAATTTATACCAACTATCAGCTAGTTTATAGATTGCCAGTAGCCAATTTATAGATGCTGTTTCTAAGAATTTAAGAAATATTGGATTATTTGATGAACTATGAAAGCTATTAAATTTGTACAAGTATAGGGGTTTGTGTGTGTGTGTGTGTGAGTCGGTAAAACACAGTTCTTTCGACTAGTCCGAGTGACAGCATAGTTTACCATATGATGTGACTGCATCTATTTTATAACTTATCATTATGTAAAAGTAAATATAATAAGCAATGTATTTGTAAAACATAAGATTATAAATTTACCTCTTTTCAGTTTACCTCTTTATAGTTCATTTTTCTTGTTGTAAATTTACTAATATTTTAGATTTAATTTAGTGCATTGTAATATTTATTTTATGCATTTTTTACATTTAATTTTGTAGATTTGTAACAGTCATTTAAATTTGTACATTTATATTCATATATAACTTCCGGCTCTCTTCTGCCTGATAATACTCCTGCATGTCCTTTTAGCAGATTTCCCTTAAGGGAAATCAGCTATTAAGGTTGTGCTCATGACGAGAAATGGACATTTGAAGAAAAATTTTCGAAATTTTTCTTCAAATGTCCATCGATCCTACCTAGTAGATGACGAAAATGAGGTCCGTTCAAAACTGTATATATATATATATATATATATATATATATATATATATATATATATATATAAATATATATATTTGTCTGTTACCGCTCTAGCGGTCGCAATTTTTGTTTGATCGTTACCAAACTCGATATTTAGTCGTTTTATGTAAAAAGAAAGATCAAGTTCGTTAACGGCTTAGAGGGGAGGATTTTCGAAAATTCGAATTATCTCTGTTACGAAAAATTGTACAGACTCAATCTTATTGCAAATTAAATTTACTATAAATATTGTTATATACATTTATTCTCTATTTTGAATATTAACCGAGATATAAGCATTTGTATGAAATCTGGGCAGCTAACGGACGAGTGACTTTCCCGCCAAAAGCTAGTTTGACCGTTTCCTTAACTTCTTGTCTCTCGTGAGATTTCTCTATTGTATAACATCACGTGGGAAATCTGCTTAGTTTATGCAGCCCCTGCGTGACAGACTTCTTTTTCTCAGGTTCATAAGCTCTTCCTATCACAAATCAGTCATAGTGCATACGGAGTAAACATTGAATTCTGTGTGTATTTTCCTTTGGAGAATACGTAGTTGTGTCTTCTTGCTTTCCTTACAGGTGGACCAAGGGTTCTTATTAAACTCCTGTTTCACCAAATCCTCAATCCTCCTTGATGGATTTTGACCATGGATGAATGTAATCTTTAATTTTACATGAAAACATTAAATAATGAGTACGGTAGCAATTATTTAAAAATTGAGACCTCTAGAATATTGATTGATGAAGACGAATGTCAAATTTATCCATGTATCTCACATATTAAAGGTTTAATGAGACAATACATCACATTTAACCTTAAAATAAGGTGTTTCCAGATATAGTTCCTTATTTTAATAGGAGAAGAGTAGGAGTGGGGGTTTACTTATGGCTGCAAACTGCAAAATATAATTAAATCTGCAGAATTTTCAGTTATAGAAAAAATGTAAGGAATAAAAATTAAAGAATATTAATATATCTCTAAGATTAATTATATAAAAAATTTTGATTTGATGCTTAACAAGAAAGATATTAAGAATTTAGTATTTCTTCCATAAATCTTGGTCTTGATCGTTAGTATTACATGAAATGATTAAATGTAGGAGTTTGGCAATGATAAGAAAAACAATGGCTGGCAGATTGTAAATAATCAAAAATACGAGTGTATATTAAAATTGTCAGCCTAACTTTTGACATCTAGGATAGATAGACATTTAAAGCCATTTTCTTGAAAATGGAATATTTTAAGAAAATTTACCTTCTTTCACAGGTAATATATTTATGAAGGCTGAGTGCTATTTGGAGTTAAAGATACCATCTTCAGAGCTTATAATGTATACATCATCAATGCTGGGGGATCACTAACCCAGTTCAAAAATTCTTCTTGTAGGTTATTCTTGTAGGATTTAGGAAAAAGGAAGGTGGGTTGTGAACAAGAAAAAAAGTATTCCTCATCCTATGGATGCCATGAACAGACATTTCTTCAAATTCCCTTATTGTTGAATTGTATGATGGAGAAGCCAAGGAGAAAACACATGTACTTGTGAGAGCATCCCATGTTACCATGAAGACCAGGGTTAGTGTTCACAGAAACAATCACCAGGTGTGTAGAATTAGTTACCTGATTTCCCTCGAGGAGAGGGGGGGGGGAGGGAGGGAGGGAGGGAGGGAGGGAGAGGGAGAGAGAGAGAGAGAGGGAGGGAGGGAGGGAGGGCGCGGGAGAGAGAGAGAGAGAGAGAGAGAGAGAGAGAGAGAGAGAGAGAGAGAGAGAGAGAGAGAGAGAGATAGATAGAGAGAGAGAGAGAGAGAGAGAGGGAGAGAGAGAGGGAGGGAGAGGAGAGAGAAGAGAGAGAGAGAGAGGAGAGAGGGAGGGCGAGAGAGAGAGAGAGAGAGAGAGAGGAGAGAGGGAGTTGAGAGAGAGAGAGATAGAGAGAGAGAGAGAGAGAGAGAAGAGAGAGAGAGAGAGAAGGATAGAGGGAGGGAGAGAGAGAGAGAGAGAGGGAGGGAGAGAGGGAGGGAGAGAGAGAGAGAGAGAGGGAGAGAGGGAGGGAGAGAGAGAGAGAGAGAGAGAGAGAGAGAGAGAGAGAGAGAGAGAGAGAGAGAGAGAGAGAGAGA
Organism: Riptortus pedestris; assembly: GCA_019009955.1. NCBI lineage: Eukaryota > Metazoa > Arthropoda > Insecta > Hemiptera > Alydidae > Riptortus > Riptortus pedestris. The sequence goes on along the minus strand of CM032231.1, from coordinate 113,063,206 downwards.
GAGATGCGTTTGTGCAGCACTCTCTCCATCGCAAATTCTGCTCTATCAAAACCAAACTCGATATATGTCTTTGATGAAAGACAAGTTTGTTATCAGCGACAATTGGGCGTGGGGAGGTACTCATTACTTAGCTTCGTAGTCGTGAATGACTGAAATCCCAGTACCAGGAATAGGTGGATTTAGAGAGAGGGGGAAATTAAAAACTCAATATACCTCCGTTGTTGTGATCCGGATCAAAACATATAGAACCAATCTAGTTAAACTATTGATGCTCTACAATTGTTGTTCTATGGATTTTTTCGTATCTCAAATATTCAGCGATTTATTCTTACTTTCTTGTTTTAAACCTCCAGTAAATCCCCGTTTCTATTCTTTGGATTTTTGTTTAGGAATCAAGAATACATGATGAGATGAGATCAGTAGAGAGCCATTCCAGAATTGGGAGGTCCGCGTATTTGAAGCAAACCTAGGGCAAAGGACTTTTTAGCAGATTTCCCTCAAGGAAAATCAGCTATTGATTGATTGATATTGTTGTACTCATGACGCGATTTTCGAAATTTTTCTTCAAATGTCCATCGATCTTACCCAGCAGATGACAAAAATGAGATCCCCCAAAACTGTGTGTGTGTGTGTGTGTGTGTGTGTGTGTGTGTGTATATATATATAGATATAGATATTTGTCTGTTACCGCTCTTGCGGTCGCATTTTTTGTCTTATCGTTACCAAACTTGATATATAGTCATTTTGTACAAAAAGAAAGATCAAGTTCGTTAACGGCTGAAATCGGACCAGGGGAAGAGGGGGTTAGAGGGGGAGAATTTCGAAAATTCTTAATATCTCCGTTATTATGCATTGCGTTGAAAAATTGTATAGAACCAATCTTATTGCAAATGTAATGTTCTATAAATCTTGTTATGTGTAATTTTTCAATATCTTGATTATTAACTGAGATATTTGCATTTTTTAGTTTTCGGTCTTCAGTAAAGCCCCACTCCTACTCATTTCATATTAACAATATTCTATTATGTTATGAAGCACTTTATTTGAAGCTTAAATACCAAATATTGTTCTCATTGAACTTTTTAGTTTTGAGATAAATGCAAATACGTGGCGCACGTGGGAAATCTGCTTAGTTAACGCAGCCCCTGCGTGACGGACTTTTTATATTTCCCTCAAGATTCTGCCTAGTCACCATTTCAAAATTTGTCGTAATATAGATGATGCGAAGCGTGAATGTTGAAGTTCCGACTGGTTTTGGTGCAAGACAGCTGCTTTCCCTTGGAGCCGAGAGACTTGGTGGGTTTCGACACCACATATTGCACCACATCCCCTGCCTTCTTCGTCAGCTGTATCGCCGCCGTTCTCTCTCCCTTGTATTTATCTTCTTTCATTTCGTCTCATGCGCAGTGTGAAAATGTCCTGGATCCATTTTGCTCTGATTACTGTTTCGAGAGGATGTCAAAGAGTCTTAAGCAAGTGATGGCATCAGTGCTACGCTAAGGGGTTTACAATGACCTTATGTGATGGGCATAATAGTTTACGGGATATCATAGCAAGATAAAAAAGTCCGTCACGCAGGTTCCGCGTAAACTAAGCAGATTTCCCTCGTGAAGTTTGACAATAGAGAAATCTGGATAGGAGTCCGAACAGTTACGAAAACGGCCGAACTACCTTTCGGCGGAAACGAATAGAAGCGACCATAGCTCTATTATTACACTTAATAAAAATGCAAATATCTCGGTTAATTTTCAAGATAGAGAATAAATGTATATAACAATATTTATAGTAAATTTAATTTGCAATAAGTATAATAACGGAGATTCTTCGAATTTTCGTGAATCCCTCCCCTCTTCCCCTCTAAACCCCCCCCCCCCCCTCCCACTGGTCCGATTTCAGCGGTTTCCAAACTTGATCTATCTTTTTACCTAAAACGTTTAAACATCGAGTTTGGTAACGTTCAAACAAAAATTGCGACCGGATAGATAGCAAGGTAGAAATAATTTTGAACGGAACTCACTTTCGTCACCTCCTGGGTAGGATCGATGGACATTTGAGGACAATTTTCGAAAATCGCATGATGAGTATGTTGTGCATTGTAATATTTATTTTATGCATTTTTTACATTTAATTTTGTAGATCTGTAAAATTCATTTAATTCTGTACATTTTTATTCATATATATCTTCCGGCTCTTTTGTGCCTCAAAATACTCCTGCATGTCCTTTTAGCAGATTTCCCTTAAGGGAAATCAGCTATTGAGGTTGTACTCATGAGGCGATTTTCGACATTTTTCTTTAAATGTCCATCAATTCTACCCAGGAGATGGCGAAAATGAGGTCCGTTCAAAACTATATATATATATATATATATATATATATATATATTTGTCTGTTACCGCTCTAGCGGTCGCAATTTTTGTTTGATCGGTACCAAACTCGATATTTAGTCGTTTTATGTAAAAAGAAAGATCAAGTTCGTTAACGGCTGAAATCGGACTAGTGGGAAGGGGGGTTTAGAGGGGAGGATTTTCGAAAATTCAAAATATCTCCGTTAGTATACGTCGGATCGAAAACTTGTAAAAAATCAATCTTATTGCAAATTAAATTTACTATAAATATTGTTATATACATTTATTCTCTATCTTGAATATTAACCGAGATATTTGCATTTTTATGAAGTCTATGGTTGGTATAGTTTGGATTAGGTCGGCCATTTCCGTCAGTACTCGACTCAGGTGGAAACTTCTTCTAACCTTACCTGTCATTTCTAACCTTACCTTACCTTCATTACTTTGTGAGATTTATGCAAATACGTTCTGTTCATCCGCCCCCCCCCACCCTTCTTTAGTTCTTGGACTACTAAAATTTGAGTTATTAAAATATAAATTATTCTTACAATTCAGAAGCCGTTTCAGTTGGGAATTTATTTTAATTAACTGAAAGATTTCTCATTGCCGTTTGTATTTAACCACGGTGGTGTTGTGCACAATATGCAGATTTCTCTATTGTAAAACTTCACATGGGAAATCTGCTTAGTTTACGCAGCCCCTGCGTGACGGACGTTTTTGATTGACCTCGTTTTCGTCATCTCCTGGGTAGCATCAATGGAAATTTGAAGAAATTTTTCAAAAATAGTATCATGAGTACAACCCCAATAGCTGATTTTCCTTAAGGGAAATCTGTTAAAAAAACTATTAAGGAAGGTCTGTAAATAGCAACATAGGTTATTGTAATATTTTCCCATCCGGCCCTTAAGTTTCTTTCTTCCTATTTCTCTCATCCATTCTTCCACATTGCCTTGCATGATAAGGTGCTGGAATTCATAACGTTCTATATGCATAATATGCCAGTAGGATATTTTTCTACGTTTTAGCAGATTGCACTTAAGGGAAATCGGCTATTGAGGTCGTACTCATGACGTAATTTTCGAAACATTTCCTCAAAAGTCCATCAATCCTACCCATGAGATGACGAAAATGAGGCCCGTTCAAAATTTTACAATCACACTCACACACACACACGCATATATATATATATATATATATATATATATATATATATATATATATATTATATATATATAAAATTGTGCTGATGTTTTCGACCAGGTTGTATTTATATGTGGTGTGTTATTCTTTTCGGAGTTTTGGTCAATGTTGGTGAAATGAATCTTAGTTTATGGCGATATTTCGAGAATCTTTATTTTCTCTGAATCTTGCTTATGCCGATATTTCGAGAATCTTTATTTTACAGCCCTGAAGAACAGAAAATAATGATTCTCGAAATATCGGCATAAACTAAGATTTTTTCACCAACATTGACCAAAAACTCCGAAAAGAATAACACACCACACACACACGCACATATATATATATATATATATATATATATATATATATATATATATATATATATATATTTATTTATTTGTCTGTTAACGCTCTAACGGTCGCAATTTTGGTTGTATAGTTGCCAAACTCGATATTTAATCTTTTTATGTAAAAGGAAAGATCGTGTTCGTTAATGGCATAAATCGGACCTTTGGTAGAGGTGATTTAGAGGGGGGTATCAGACAGAAAAAGTGAATAGGAAAAATATTCCTCCCCCCCCCTTCTACTCATGTCACATGAACAATAATCTGTTATGTAATAAACCACATTATCCGAAGCATAAATTCCACATATTGTTTTCAAGAGGTCTTTACTATACGAGATACATGCAATTATGTTCTGGTAACCCCCTACCCTGTCTTAATTTCTTGTACTACTGAAATTTGATTGATCGAGATAAAAAATTGTGGATTCATTATAACTGTACTAGATATAGTAAATAGGTTTCAATAAAATTAATATGTTACATTCTGATATATTTCAGTAATTGTTTTTTTATTTCCGATAAGGGGTTTGAAGACCTGTTTGTTTACATATCAGCTACTTCCCAGGAATTTCTTATTACGTGTTGTGTTCGAGTATGTGGATTTATGTCTCGTTAAACTTCACGAGGGAAATCTACTCAGTTCACGCAGCGACGGACTGTCTTGTTTACAGCAGTCATTGAAATTTTGGGAAGTTTCCGGGAAAGAATGATAAGAATTCGCTTGGTATTTCGTTTCCCTGTAAGTCCTTGACATTGTAGAGGAACCGGAAGTAGAGCTGACAAACAGCTCGTAGCTAATACCGTGCCAAAACAAGCTAACAGTCCATCACTGCTGAGATACACACACGGTCTATTATCAGAATTGGTGGAGACCTTATCATCCCCTAATGCCGCAACACCTAATGTCTTACTGGCCTTGTTTGTCGCACAGATAATTGACTTGTTTCAGGATGTTTTTCCACCTCCGCCATAATGGTCTGAGGGTAAACCCGGGGACCAATGAACCTACTACTATTCATCCTGTTACTTAAGTTGTTGTATAAGTATATCCCAATCTAATATTGAGGTTTTATTAAAAATAGGAGAAAAAAGTCCTGGGCTGTGTGAGCTAAGATTCCCCCAAATGCTGATAGAACACACTTGTGATCTCATATCAAAAGATATTCCATATTTCTATGTAAGAAAGTCCGTCACGCAGGGGCTGCGTAAACTAAGCAGATTTCCCACGTGAAGTTTTCACGGGACCCGAAGAGTTAAGAAAACGGCCTACAAAGCTTTTGGCGGGAAACTCACTTTCATCCGTTATCCGCCCCGATTTCATAAAATTGCAAATATCTTGGTTAATATGCAAGATAGGGATTAAATGTAAGAACAATATTTATAGTAAATTTCATTTGCAATAAGATTGATTCTGTACAATTTTTCGATCCGACGTATAGTAACGGAAATATTTCAAATTTTAGAAAATCCTCCCCGCTAAACCCCCCTCCCACTAGTCCGATTTCAGCCATTAACTAACTTGATCTTTCTTTACACATATAACGACTAAATATCGAGTTTGGCAACGATCAAACAAAAATTGTGACCGCTAGAGCGGCAACAGACAAATCTATATATATATATATATATAGTTTTGAACGGACCTCATTTTCGTCATCTACTAGGTAGGATCGATGGACATTTGAAGAAAAATGTCGAAAAATTCCGTCATGAGTACAACCTCAATAGCTGATTTCCCTTAAGGGAAATCTGCTAAAAACTAATTAGTAGAAGGAAGCAGTGGGAAGGGGAGTACTGAAAGCTGAAAACAAGAAAGAAAGAAATCGCTGAATACTTGAGTTATGAAAAAAAGTCCGTCACGCAGGGGCTGCGTAAACTAAGCAGATTTCCCACGTGAAGGTTTACAATAGAGAAATTTCACGATAGCCGAGCTATCAAGGAAACGGCCGAACGAGATTTTGGCTGGAAAGTCACTCTCGTCCGTTAGCCGTCGATTTAATAAAAATGCAAATATCTCAGTTAATATTAAAGATAGAGAATAAATATACATAACAATATTTATAATAAATATAATTTTCAATAGGATTGATTCTATATACTTTTTCAATCCGACGTATAGTAATAGAGATATTTCGAAATTCATTCCCTTTAACCCCCCCCCTTCCGATTTCAGCCGCTAACGAACTTGATCTTTCTTTTTACATAAAACGACTAAATATCGAGTTTTGTATCGATTAAACAAAAATTGCGACCGCGAGAGTGTTAACAGACAAATATATATATATATATATATATATATATATATATATATATATATATACAGTTTTGAACGGACCTCATTTTCGTCATCTACTAGGTAGGATCGATGGACATTTGAAGAAAAAATTTCGAAAATTCCGTCATGAGTACAACCTCAATAGCTGATTTCCCTTAAGGGAAATCTGCTAACATGTATAGAACTACATTTGTAGAACATCAATGGTTTATTAAGATTGTTCCAATACAATTTTACAATCCCACTCAAAATAACGAAAATATTTTTAATTTTTGGAAACTACCACTACCCGGCTTCAAAAAATAACAAATATGATATTTAGTGACGATTGCAATTGGGTAAATTTATAATTGACATCGTCATGGAGCAACGAATTTTCGTGTTTCTCGCATAATAAAGGTCTTTTGAAAACAATATTTGCTATTTAAGCTTAGAATAAAGTCGTTCATGATAAAGCAGGTTATTATGAGTACGACTGGGGATTTACTGAAGGTTGAAAACTAAAAAAAAACAAATATCTCAGTTAGTATTCATTATAAAGAAAATATGTATATAACAACATTTATAGGCAATCACATTTCCAATAAGTTCGATTTCAGCTTTTAATAAACTTGATCTATAGTTTTATGCTTATAAGCCGAGTTTCGTAACGGTTAAACAAAACTGCGAAAGCTAGAGCGGTTACAGACAAACATATATATATATATAATTGTGTTGATGTTTTCGACCAGGTTATATTTATATATGGTGTTGTTATTCTTTTTGGAGTTTTGGTCAATGTTGGTGAAAAAAAAATTTAGTTTATGCCGATATTTCGAGAATCTTTATTTTCTCTTCTTCAGGGCAAGACTAAAGATATCTAAAAACTATTACGCATGATTATTGCACTTGGACTAGGGTTAACCCCTAAAAAATTCTAACAAGGAATTAAATAACAATAAAATATCACAAAACATTTTTTACAAGAAGTCTCACTCAGGTCATGAGGACCCATGGACCAAAACAGAAAAAAATATTAATCCAAAGAACTTCATACCAATAATTGCAGACTATCTAAATAACACATGCTACTAAACTCAATTACTATTCGAAAATCGCGTCTTGAGTACGACCTCAAAGGCTGATTTCCCTTAAGGGAAATCTGCGAAAACATTCACCAGACCTGGTTACCAAAGCACTATTTTCGCTCCAGGCTGTAGCGAAATATATAATTAGTTCATTGTTGATTTTTTCCCATTTTGATGCGGAAATCGAATGGGCAGATGAAGTTCACCGAGATCATTGTAGATCTCTGACGTGTTATTCCTGGGAATGAAAATAATAAAACAGACAACAATGGAAAGTGAGGGAAATAATTTGTATAATTAATAACTTAGGATATTCTTAGAGCACCCGCATACAGTGTTCACATTTGATGAGAGCAAACGTTGGCAAATGAGTGAATAACCAATGTAACAGGTAATACCTGGCAGTGATTTATGACTTGCTACCGGCAACTGCTGTGACAAGGTCAGTGAATGTCAAGGCTCTGACTCGTTTTGTCTAGGTTTGCATTCCCCATTAATTTTTAAATATATTGATTCGCACGCCGATTTCCTCATCTTCGTTCTACAGGCGAGAATATTAGTTGCTTCTTATTTGATGAATGTAAAGAAGTGTTCTTTCTGTATTAGTTTTTCAACCTTCGTACATCAGACGCATCCAGACTTTCCAATCCAAAGTCCTGCGCACCATAATAGATGCTTCATATTATGTTACAAACCACAACCTTCATAAGATCTTAATATCCCATTTGTAAAGGACGTTATTCCCCTAAGATTCAAAAAACTTCCACAGCAAGCTATCCAATCATCCTAATCCAGAAGTCCTAGCCCTTTCCAGTACCACTCATCCATATTCCCCTCCACAAGAGACAATGGCCCAGAGATCTCCTATAGAAGTGTAAAGTGAAGTGACAGCAGTGGCTATTTTCTTATCATTCCTCCTTAGCTCTTGACTTCCTTGCCAGGCAGGGAGGTGCTGCTCCTCTCATTGTGGTGAAGGGGTAGCTTCTGTCGAGAGTGATGGAGGACGATTGTATTGTTCATATCACACTTTACCAAATGCATTCAAATGCAGACTGAAATATTCTTAATAAAATTAAATATAAAAAAAAAGTGTTATTTTTTTGTCGGTAACACACAACTCCGTTACGAGGGGGTACGTAAACTATGTAGATTTCTCTCGGCTGGGGTAACACACTACGGATCTCATCTCTGAGCTGTGAGGCTCATACGATTATTTACCGCACTGTTCAGATAATAAGCTATCTGTTAGATAGGTAAGTTCCATATTATCGCTATAACCCTCAAATATTAATTGAAAAGGATAACATTAAAATTTATGGGAGTAAGAGATGTTAACAAACCATACTGTCCACCATAACAAGCCGGGAATTTTCATAATTCATAAGGGAAATAAATCAGCATATATCACTAATATTTCGATGCCAAACGATGAGAAATTGAGAAAATACCAAGCTTAGCTATTGTATTGAGTAATCTATACAAATTGGAATCAGTCGTAGATAGTGCAACTGTTTTTTTCCACAAATAAACTTTTGCGTAAGGAGTCTGCCAAAAACAGAGCATATCTAAATCAACCTGGAGAGATTATTTTGTTTTCACAAAATTCTATATTAATAGAAGCTGCTAAGATAGCAAGAAAATTACGCAATACCCAATGAAGTAACCCATTTGCGTAAACTAAGCAGATTTCCCTCGTGAAGTTTAATAATAGATAAATCTACATACTGGTAACACAATTCCACCTTGAATATTATGTGAATAAATACAAACGATAATAAGAAATCTTCCCCTCACGGAGGGAGGCGTCTGAAATGTAAACAAACAGGTCTGCCAACCCCTCTCACCGGAAAGAAAAACAATTGCTTAAATATATCAGAATATAACTTTTATTAAATTTATTAATTTGATTAAAAACTATTTACTATATCTAATACCGTAATTTATAATGAATCAGAATAATTTTTATCTCAATCAATCAAATTTAAGTAGTCCAAAAACATAAAACGGGGGGGCACCAGAACATATTTGCTTGTATGTCGTATAATAAAGGTCTCAAGATAACAATATTTGGTATTTAAGGTACAGATAATGTGCCGAGTTTACTTCTTAGCCGAGTATTGTTAGTTTAACATGAGTGGAAGTGGCGGTTTGCCGAAGGCTGAAACCTATAAAATCCAAATATTTCGGTTAGTAATCACGATATAGAAAATATGGATCAATATTTATAGATCATTTCATTTGCAATAAGATTGGCTCTATATAATTGTTGGATCCGACTTAAAGTAACGGAGATATTCTGAATGTTCGAAATTCCCCCCTCTAAACCCCCCCTTCCACTGGTCCGATTTCAGCCATTAACGAACTTAATCTTCCTTTTTACGTAAAAAAATTAAATATGGAGTTGGTGACAATCAAACAAAAATTGCGACGGCTGGAGCGTTAACAGACAAATATATATATATATATATATATATATATATATATATATATATATATATATATATATATATATATAATTTTGAACAGACCTCATTTTCGCCATCTCCTGGGTAGGATCGAGTAAAAATTTTTCAAAACTCACGTCATGAGTACGACCTCAATAGCTGATTTCCCTTAAGGGAAAACTGATAAATTTGCAGGAAATGATCATAGTATAAACCTCCCATGTTAATAATAACTTGTTCACATATTTAGTACAGCTGCTATTACGGAAGAAACAGGCATACCTGGCGTGCACCAGGTTAATTTATTTAAGTACTTGAAATATTTGATTTATTCTTAAGAGAGTATAAACTATTATATTAATTGAAGATAAAAAAAAAAATAATTTAATTACAATAATAAAATTGCAAATATTAGCTGCATCTATATGTGGGAAGAGTTTGTCAAGGACTTGCAGACCAATTAATTGAAAGATGGTTAGGGTCTTTTTTACTTAACACATGCCAGTTAATTTTCTAAGTAAAAGGTGATCACGATAACATATCATTTGATATTAGATACGCCTACTACCATGTGATCATTTATCTTCAGTATACTTTCAGGTTAAAAGTTTGATGAAAGTTGTTGAAATTGATGAAAGTTGTTTTTCTAAAAGAAAATACCAAAAGGGAAGACTCTACCCAAATCAATGGGTTTTTGGAGGTGTATGTAGGGAGAACAGAGAAGTTTTCCTCTATGCTGCACCGGACAGAACAGCTGAAACATTAACGGAGTGCATAAAAAATTCAATACGACCGGGTACAACAATATACTCAGATTTATGGAGGTCATATAATGGTTTGAAAAAAATTCCAGGAATGAGGTACAAACATTTTACTGTCAATCATAGTGAAAATTTTGTTGACCCAAAAACAGGTGCACACACTCAAAGAATTGAGTCGCTATGGGCTAGTATAAAAAGAAGAAACAAAAACGAATGTGGAACTAGAAGAACTTTGTTTGATTCATATCTTTGTGAATTTATATATAGGAGAAGATATGAAAATAGGGACATTTTTGAATGTATATTGGAATCAATGAGAAACTATTGGCCTCCACAATGAAAAATGTTATTAATTTCATTTATGGTTATATTCATGTTTACTAGAAACCTTGGTTATATTTAAATAAACAATTGTTAACAAAAAATCTTCACTGTTATTGATATAATAATGAGTTAAATCACTGGCATGTGTTAAGTAAAAAAGACCCGATGGTTAATAAATTCAGAATAAAAAATTATAATAGAATAATTCAAACCTTAAAAACCTTAAATATGGTTTTTATTTTCCATTCACCGAGAGGAGTATTTTGCAAGTCCGGAAAAACTTTCCATTGAATTATTTACAGAGAACAATTACAGTGTTATTCTAGTTATGTAAGAAAATGACGTGGAAGGAATTTAACACTAATGCATTATTGCCGGAGTCTAGATTTGTCCAGGCTGGAACAACAACAAATTGGTCTGGAAAATCCCAGGACTACTCCGGCAGTAAACAGTCTTCAAGGACAAGCCGGACCAACACCTACCAAAGAATGTCTTTCTCCTTCAGTGAATGTGAATAAAGATCGTGTACCTTAAATAGTTTATTCATTGTGCTTTCACTTTGAGAAGTACATGAAAATTGGTAGTAGGAAGGCGTCATCAATTATGATTTTCCGGCTTGACTCTAAAATGTTTATTGATTATACCATACTCAAAGTATAGCCATTTAATTCATCTCGCAATATTCATATTCGTTAATGGCTGAAAGCGCAGATGACTGAGAGGGGGTCGAAATTTCAAAAAATGAACTATTATTCGCTTGGAAATCGAACCCACGACTCTAATATTGCCAAGTAGTAAGTAACCATTTGATATATGGTTGTAAGACTAATACCAAACGTCAAATGGTTATCCTGAGCCCCCCAATCCTAGGATTAGGAAGTAAATGAAATACAATTATGAACGGAATACCTAAAATAATATCTTATTCACTCCTCTATTGACATAGCTTCTCAACAACCTAAATAGTTCAGAAATAAGTAATATTCCTAAAAGCATATTTTCATATTAGCAGATTTCCCCTCAGGGAGATCAGCTATTAAGGTTGTGCTCATGAAGCGATTTTCGAAAAGTGTCTTCAAATCCCACACAGGAGATTCAAAACTATATATATATATATATATATATATATATATATATATATATATATATATATATATATTCATATATATATATATATATATATATATATCTGTTACCGCTCTAGCGGTAACAATATTTTTTTGATCGTTACCAAAGTCGATATTTAGTCGTTTTATGTAAAAAGAAAGATCATGTTCGTTATCTGCTGAAATCGGAGAAGGGGGGAAGGGGGAGAATTTTGAAAATTCGAAATAACTCTGTTACTTTCAGTTGGATCGAAAAAGTGTATAGAATGAATCTTATTGCAAATTAAATGATCTATAAATATTGCTGTATACATTTATTCTCTATCTTGAATATTAACCAAGATATTTGCATTTTTTAGTTTTCAGCCTTCAGTAAACCCCTACTTATACTCGTGTTACATAAACAATACTCTGTTATAAAATAAACCACATTATTCCAAGGTTAAATGCTAAATATTCTTTTCCAGAGACCTTTATTATACTAGATACACGCAAATTTGTTCTTCTGACCCCTTTTAAATTCTTTGACTACTAAAATTTTATTGATTGAGATAAAAATTATTCTATTTCATTATAAATTATAGTACATAGTTTTCAATAAAACTAATATGTTTTATTCTGATATGTTTCAGTTATTGTTTTTCTTTCCAGTGAGCCCTTGGCAGACCTGTTTGTTTACATTTGAGGCGCTTCCCGCCTGGAGGGGGGAGATTTCTTATTACCGTTTGTATTTATTCACTTAATATTCACATTGGTGTTGTGTTAGTAGTATGTATGTTTATCTATTATTATACTTCAAATCTGCTTAGTTTACGCAGCCCCTGCGTGACGGACTTTTTATTATTCTGACCGAAAAGTGTAACATAATCAATATTGTCAACCTATTGATGATCTATACATTTTTTTCGTAGCTTAAATATGGAGCGAATTGTTCACACTATTTTTTTTTTTTCATTTTTCAGTAAACCCCTACTTCTACACATCAGATTTTTTGTAGAAATAGGAGATATATGGTGAGATGAGATCAGTAGTGTGTGATCCGGCGATGAGGAATCTTCTTAGTTTATGCAGGTGTAGGTCTTATAACAAACCCAACCAGGTTAATTTATGTAAGTGAAGCGAACCATATCAGTTTTTCACGGTTTCATGATACTGCGCACTTGGCAATCCCTGGACTGCATTATGTTTAAACACTGAAACAATTACTTATAATACTTAAGAAGTATTATTTTGTTCTAGGAGCCTCTAACCTCTACATTGCAGGCAGTGCTGAAACCCAATTAAACTTAGTTCAGCAGTTTTAAATGGACATCAAAGATTAATATTTCAACTTATTTGAACCAAAATTTTCGAAGAAGTGGGTACATATCAAAGATAATGATTTCTTTGTACCACTTAAATGCGATATAAGTCGTTCTAGTCGGTCCAAAGTTTGAAGGTTTAAAGCAAATATGGGCAACCACCGGCCCGCGGCAAGGTTTGATCCGGCTCCCAAGACATTTTGAAAAACCCAATTAAACAAAAATATTACACTATTTACTATAAATGAGAAAAATAAGGAGAGATTTGTGTGTTTGGCAGTACTTATAATTGCGAACTGTTTTATCCATAATATAAAAGTACAAAAAAAGGTAAGCACATGAAGGAGTAAATATATCATCCTAATAATGCCAATCACCATCGCTATGGGGTACAAATCTATAATTTTGTTTTCATTTTACATTGTGAAATGATTCCGAGCCAAATCGCCAAGATGCGGGTGCTCCTGTAAAAAATAACAAAAAATAAAAACTATATATAATAATTACTATAGAGAAAAAAACATAAAACATTAATTTTCTTTTAATAATTATACTGTTTGTAATTTTTTCCCTTCTGACGTAAAGACCTTTAAGTATGTAAACACTATTTAGTTCATTTTATTCTTGCCCATAAGGTCAAACAAATTATCCATAGATTGCTGAGGAATGTTGACACTTTTCAGGAGGTGGTTTCTTCTTTCTGCTAAAACTAAGACATTGAAGGAAGAAAGTCGTAAACGGTGTCTTGGCTATCTTCGCAAAGGGGGACATGGCTTTTCTGGATTGAATATGTTCTTGCCCTACCAACTATCAATCTTTGATTTTTTATACCTAATAAACGGATTTGAGATATAACTTTGGTCTTAAAAAATGGAACATTTGGTACTGATTGTTTAAAATTCTTTCAATGTCTAACGAGTATATATATATATATATATATATATATATATATATATATATGGGGGCGCTGGTGACCGTGGTGGACACAGCTACTACTACCGTCAGTTAGCTGAAGTCAAAATTAGGTTCAGGTTCGATCCCCGGCAAGGGAAAACATATATATTCGTCTGCCAGCCGTCTGATAAGAGAATGATAATAGTTAGTCAGCCGAGAGAATAACTATTATGATTCTCTTTGATCCCGTCCGAAGACAGAATTGTCATGTAACGTTTTTCAATTTTACAATCCGAACCATAATAGTGAGATATTTGCAAATGTATATATTCTTCATCTCTAAAACATTCCACTCTTTCTTGTCCTTTAGTCATTAACGGATTTCTCGAGTTTTATATAAGTCATTTTTTTGTTTTTAAGTAATGAGTTTTTTCACGATGAAGCAAACTTTGTAGCCTCTAGGACATTACAAATATTAAGTATTTGTAGATAAAAGTACTCATATATGAATGAACCAGCTAAACCAATGAAAAACGATATTTTAAACAACTATACATAACACCTGCAATTTTTAAAAGCAAATAGATGTTAATCATTTTTGCATTTGACTAAAAAATTTAGTCCAAATAGTACACTAGACCGGTAGGTTCGAAGTGAAGGTTATGTCCTCAGAACCTGCTTCAGAGTGACCAGTTATCTTCACAACGCCCAGTTAGGGTTTAGCTTCCAGTCAAGCAACAACAGAATCGATGGAAAATTTGGACTTTTTTTTTTACTTCTTCGGGATCTTACAGGTGGATTTGTTTATCCGGGCATTCACAGCTGAACAATTATTGTCCTGCAAGAATAGTGGCATAGTAAGCCAAATTTTTCTTTAATTTTGAATTCTAGATTCCACTGAGGTTCGTGAAATGTTTTCTCTTAATGAGATTTTAACTAGTTATATACATTAAGAATAGCAACTTCATTATTATTTCATAAATGCAATATGTCATTGAGTTGGTAGAAAGAACTGAAAAATTTGATTTCCGATGAAACCCCCCTATTCTACACTCATAAATTTAATAAAATTCGGTCTATCAAAGAATAAGTTATGGATTTGAAAAAAAAAAAAAAAAAAAAAAAAGTATTTACCATTTAGAAAGGAAAATAGTAGTCAAGGAGGTAGTCAATTTAGTTTTATTATAACTATTTTACAAAAAGTATCAAAATCTAAAATCTCGATTTAAAAATTGATAAAAAACAGTCAGGAATAAATTTAGCATAACGTTCGGCTAACTTAATTTTAAAAAAGATATAAAAATATATTTAAAAAGATGTATAAAAATATATTTAATATTATGGTTTGTGAAGTAAATAGGAGTAGTGTTAAGGTTTTTTAAGGATTTTTAATTCAAGGAAAGATGTTAAGTTTGGTAAGGTGTATGTATTTGTATCAGAAAAATATATAAATATAGCAAGACCATTTATATACCTATGAATGAAATATTCTTAACTTCAGTATAACCTGAAATTCTAACTCAACGGTGATCTATTATGTTGTTAAGTCAAGTTAATTTTTAAATGGATTAGAAATAAATTTCAAATAATAAATTTTTAAATTTTAATAGCCAATTGATATTTCCTATAGCATTAGTAGTAGACTTGTTGATAATTTGCAGGAGTATTTTGAGAATTGTTTTTTTGCTTAAATTCTTTGTGGCTCAGGTTTTCCATTTGAGTTAAAACATTGGTCTTAATGAACTTGGTAACCTAGAATCGTGGATTCGATTCCCGCATGGCCAATATGAATTTATTCATTGAAAAACTCATTAAATAAAATTTTTAGTTCTACTCTGGCTAGGCAAGGGTTGTAACTTATAGGTAACCCAATTAACCTTTGTAGCAATACGTGGTCGTTATTAAATAACAATAACAACTATTTCAGTGGTTATAATTTTGAAGGCTATTTATTTTTCTAACTATTGTAAATATTTATCCAAAATAAAGCTAGAAAAGTACTTACCTGTGAAATTATAATGTCCGTACAAACAATGCCATGAATGTCTAGAAAATAAACAGAAAGACAAAGAATACAGTATTATTTAATACTGAGAGTAGTAATCCGGTGACCTTTGGTGAAAATGAACGGAGATCTCGTTCGCCTTCAATACTTCCTGAATTAGTAATTTGTTTGTCTGGAAAGAAATTTAGTGAGACCTCTTCGAGAGATGAAGTAAATGGTTAACGATGCATGTAAATGAAAATCATTTTTTTTTTTTAATTTTTTTTTTTTATCATAATGATAATGTTTTAAGAACAAGAATTAAACAGTGAGGCGTTTGGCATCTCTTCATTCAAGGTTAAACAAATTATCGTCTATTCCATAATAGTTTAGTTAGGTCGTCAGCTTTTGAAATATTTCAAGTACAGTGTGTTCAGTGACTAGGGTTTTAATTTGTCATTAGACTCTCGAAAAAGAATAAAATAAAATTATTTAAACAAAAAAGTAGCTAAAGAATGAGCTAAATCAGTCATAAATTAGTCAATAATTATTAGACAGTGAGAAGTAATTATTGGACATTAAAAAAAAACAAAAAAAAAACAGCGAAGAATAAGTTTGAATTTCAATAAGAATCCATTGAGTGAAATTATTATATCTTTCACAACTTTTTTATATATTTTTTTTAAACCCTCAAGGAAGTCAAACAACTGACTGATCTTTCTAGAATAATCTATACAGGAACTCACAGTTAAATGAAGGAGCCACTAACTGATTCATTCCCTTCCTAAATAAATAAATTCCATAATAAAGAAGTCCTCGAATACATCTTTCCGATTTTAAAAAAAATGAATTAGGTTACTGTCAAAGCTTTCGAAAAGCACACAATTATACAAAATGAAATATAAAAAAAAAACTATTGAGTTCAGCTGATAACCAGCCAGCTTTTTAAATGCAAAGCCAAAAATATTAAAGTGATAGAACTGCATGTTCTTCAGGACACAAGCGTACAAACATTTTTTAACTCCACCAATTTTGGTTCGATATATGCTGCCATTTTGTGCCAGAAATGAATGCTTACATGGTTGAAAATGGTTGGGGAGGATTTGTTACCATCCATCCAACTTCGCCTTTTGATGGCTCAGCTATCTTTTATGTACCAAAAATGACCAAAAATTTCATGCATATTAGTAAAACATGTACTAATGTTTATATCAAATTCGTAGAGATCGATCTGTAGTACCCCCCCCCCCGAAACCCATTTTAAACCCTCTGGTTTAGAAGAATATTAAATTTCTTCAATGCACTGTCCCGATCATTTTTTAGCAGATTTCCCTTAAGTTTGGAAAATTCGAAATATCTCCGTTATTATGAGTCAGATCGAAAAATTGTATAGAATTAATCTTATTGCAAATGTTCTCTAAATGTTGTTGTGTGCGTGTTTTCACTATCATGATTATTAACCGAGATATTTGCATTTTTTAGTTTTCATGCCTTCAGTAAACCTCCACTCCTACTCATGTCATATTGACAATAAGGTGTTATATTATGAAGCGCTTTATTTGAAGCCTAAATATCAAATATTGTTCTCATTGAACTTTTACGTTTTTGAAATAACTGCAAATACGTGACGCACGTGGGTATTCTGCTTAGTTAACGTAGTTCCTACGTGACGGGCTTTTTATTTCTGACTCTCCAAGAGGCCTACTAGATTATTCATTTAAATATACATGATCTTTATCATGAAAGATATTGATTTCTCTCAAAACTATATTTTTTGATATATATATATATATATATATATATATATATATATATATTCGAGGAGGTCACTCAGGTACTTCCATCTTATAGTTTAGAAATAAACACAATTCTATATCCAATCATGGACGTACAGGTGAGGTAGTGTTCTGTTCATGACTTTTATAAACGCAATCATTGTCCTCGATAGTTTATTCCAAAGTTTCAATGTCAATTGACATTTCTTGGACAGAGGAGGAGCGTAAATCTACGGTTTGCTTGGAACGAAAATCCTACAGGTGGCTCCGGCAACCATAAGCTGTCTTGGGAAGCAGTTCACCTTCAGCGTTTCCTCCAGAAGGATTCTTAACATTCCTAACTCGTTCTTCCTGAAATGTATCTCTTTAATTTGAAAGGACCAAAGGATATATGTGTGCATATATCATCATCTTTCATTGATTATGAATATATATAGGATTTTAGGATTAATGTGATTTGAGCAATCAACAACTAGGTTATTATGCCCTTTATAGTAGTATAATGCTGTTTACAACTGCCTGTTTTACTCTATGATTTAAATAATATATTGTAAATACAGCTCTTGCCATATCCTAGGAGTATTAAATTTACTAATTTTCTAAAAAAATTATTTCTTAACTAAATCGATAAATACATTTTTATTTATTTAAATTTACTTAATGATGTGTGCTAGCTACACGAGTTAAGTTGTACCTATTTACACTTCTTACTACTGGCTTAATATTTTTAACTGCCTTTATATTTGGCCAATAATTAATAATTATTGTACATTTTTTAATACTAGCAATATACTACTTATCCTATATAATAACAGTATATACACTTTTTCATTATATATTATATTACATAAACATATATTTTCTTCCTTACAAGTACATATTTCAATTGGCATTATAATTAGCCAATATTACAATTAAATGACTTACTTTTAGTGTATGTACTTTTTTTTTGTTTTAGATTCCTCAAGTGAAAAAAAAAATTACTCATTGAACCTTCGGAATAAACTATCGATGACAATGATTGCGTTTATAAATGACATGAACAGAACACTACCTCACCTGTACGTCCATGAATGGATATAGAATTGCGTTTATTTCTATCAAATTATAAGATGGAAGTCCCTGGGTGACCTCTTCAAATAAAAAGTCCGTCACGCAGGGGCTGCGTAAACTAAGCAGATTTCCCTCGTGAAGTTTAGTAGTAAATAGATATACAGATAAATATGCATACTCCTAACACAACAACAACGTGAATAAATACAAACGGAAATAAATGTTTCATCCAATTTCAATAACCTGCCGACAGGAAGCGTTAGGTTAGAAATGTAAACAAACGGGTTGGCCTGCTTCAGACCGGAAAGAAAAACAATTACTGAAATACATCTAAAATATAAACACATTCATTTTATTGAGAACTATTGACTATGTCTACTAGTGTAATTTATAATGAGTCAGAATAATTGTTATCTCAATCAATAAAATTTTAGTAGTCCAAAACTTTAAGATGGGGGGGGGTCATCAGGGCATATTTGCATGTATCTCGTATATATTGCAATATACTTACTTATCCTTTATAATAATAATATATACACTTTTTTCATTATATATTACATTACATAAACATATATTTTCTCCCTTACAAGTACATATATTCAACTGGCTTTATAATTAGCATATATTACAATTAAATGACTTTTACTTTTAATGTATGTTTTTTTTTTTTGTTTTAGATTACTCAAGTGAAAAAAAACAATTACTCATTGAGCCTTCGGGAATAAACTATCGATGACAATGATTGCGTTTATAAATGACATGAACAGAACACTACCTCACCTGTACGTCCATGAATGGATATAGAATTGCGTTTATTTCTATCAAATTATAAGATGGAAGTCCCTGGGTGACCTCTTCAAATAAAAGCAAGGCCATCCAAAGGAGGACAAATTATAATTACAGAATATCATAATGACGAACTTCAAGAAAAATATTTTTTTGAGAATGAAGAAATCAATATCTTTCATGATAAAGATCATGTATATTTAAATGAATAATCTAGTAGGCCTCTTGAAGCCTCAAAAATAAAAAGTCCCTCTCGCAGGAGCCACGTTGACTAAGTAGAATTCCCAGATTGCCTGGGATATATATATATATATATATATATATATATATATATATATATATATATATATAACTATATATATATATAAAATTGTAACCTCTGTCTGTACATTGATTATTTTCGCGAAATTTCACGATAACTTTTCGTTTCACATGTCATAGATACCATAACTGCATTTTGTTTCTTTCACGTATGTTTGTTTGTTTGTTTGTTTGTTTGTTTGTTTGTTTGTTTGTTTGTTTGTTACCTTTTCACGCATAAACAGCTGAACCGAATTTTATGAAACTTGGTATGTATATTACTACTGGCCCAACTTAGACTTTAGGCTATACTAATATTCTCTAAGACGAACAGGAGTTGGGGTTATAAGAGAGGGCTGAAATTAAATATAGCGATATTTCGTTTCCTATTGTTTTTTCGGCAAATATGCACATAACAAAAGTTATTTATTTTATTATTTAGAGTTACTTTTTAATATGTACACTTTCGTCACATACCTAAATATAAATGAGTTATACGCTAAAAATTATAGCGGGAGTCATCAATTTTATTTGGCACAAAAGAATCAACCGAACTAAATAAAACTCGGTACGTGCATTAGGACTAAGGCCTTTATTATAACAAGCCATACCAACATTTCTAGGGACGGGCAGGAGTGGGGGTTGTAAGGGAGGCCAGAAAATAAATATAGCGGTATTTCGTTTCCTATTGTTTTTTTGGCAAATATAAACATAACAAAAGTTGTTTATTTTGTTATTTAGAGTAACTTTTGTTATATACACTTTTTTTCGTATACCGAATTATAAACGAGATATACGCTAAAACCTATAGCGGAAGTGAACAATTTTATTTGGGACAAAAGACCCAACCAAAATAAATAAAACACGGTATGTGTATTAGCACTAACGCTTTCATTATAACAAGCCATACCATCATTTCTAGGGATAGAGTGGGGGTTGTAAGGGATGCCTGAATTTAAAAATAGTGGTATTTCGTTTTCTATTCTTTTTTCGGCAAATATGAACATAACAAAAGTTGTTTATTTTGTTATTTAGAGTAACTTTTGTCATATTCATTTTTCTCTTTTAACAAAGTATAAACGAGATATACACTATAAACTAAAGCGGGAATAACTGAAATCTATGCATAATGCACAAGAGACGGGAAATATGACAATTTGGAGGACAGTGAAGACTTACATAAAAAATTAATTTTATTATTAACAAATGCCAACAACGGGCATTAACCTTAAACACTGGGACGGGTAAATGTCAAAATATTTTCAAATTAAAGCCTTGCCAAAAAAAATACCATCACCATCCCTCAAATCAATTCCCGGGCGAAGCCGGGTATCTGAGCAGGTATATCTATATATGTATATAAAATTGTAACCTCTGTCTGTACATTGATTTTTTTCGCAAACTTTCACGATAACTTTTCGTTTCACATGTCATAGACACTATAACTGCATTTTGTTTCTTTCGTGTCTGTTTGTTTGTTTATTTGTTTGTTTGTTTGTTTTGTTACCTTTTCACGCATAAACGGCTGAACCGAATTTTACGAAACTTAGTATATATATTACTACTAACCTAACTTAGACTTTAGGCTATTTTAATAATCTCTGAGACGAACAGGAGTGGGGGTTATAAGGTAGGGCTGAAATTAAAAATAGCCATATTTCGTTCCCTGTTGCATTTTCGGCAAATATGCACATAACAAAAGTTGTTTATTTTGTTATTTAGAGTAACTTTTTTTATATACACTTTTGTTGTATACCTAAAAGTATAAATGAGTTATATGTTAAAAACTACTGCGGAAGTAAACAATATTATTTGACACAAAAGACTGAACCGAATTAAATAAATCTCGGTATGTATATTAGCACTGACGCCTTAATTATCATAAGCCATATCAACTTTTCTAGGGATGGGCAGGAGTGGGAGTTGTAACGGAGGCATGGAATTAAAAATAGCAATATTTCGTTTCCCATTGGTTTTTTGGCAAAGATGCACATATCAAAAGTTGTTTATTTTGTAATTTAGAGTAACTTTTGTTATATGCACTTTTGCCGTATACGGAAGTATAAATGAGTTATATGCTAAAAAACTATAGCGGGAATCCACAATTTTTATTTGGCACAAAGAACTCTACCGAACTAAACCAAACTCGCTATATGAATTAATACTAACGATTTCCTTATAATAAGCCATACTAACATTTCTAGGGACGGGCAGGAGTGGGGGTTATAAGGGAGGCCTGAATTTACAAATTTTATTATTAAAAAATCCACAGAAATGACGGGTATTAACCCTAAACACTGGAACGGGTAAATGTCAAAACAGTGTGCACAGTAAAGCCTTGCCAAAAAAATACCATCACCATTCAGCCTCAATCAATTCCCGGGCGAAGCCGGGTATCTGGGCTAGTATATATATATATATATATATATATATATATATATATATATATATATATATATATCCATATTAATTGTAGAAACTGGTCAAGTGGAGTTGATTTAGATTTGGAAAAATTAATAAAAGGGTATATATGTCTTTATTTCCAAATCGAGGTACTTAATATCAAACTAAGTTTGATTTTTTGTTCTAACGCTTATCAGAACGAATAATTACAGTTTGCTAGTCATTTCTTGTCGGGAATGACCAAAGATTATAATCTGGGTTTACGTAAACGTCGGTAACACAGGGTCAGATTGATAATTATCAATCTGACCCTACATCCAGCCCTCCCGAAATATGGATTTGTTGACTAATATTAATATTACTGTTCGTTTCTAGTGCTAAATGAAAACTTCTTTGTCAATTTGATTGAACACGATCATTTCAAATCAATCTATCATCACCCAAGCCTTCACAGACAATTTATTTATGACCTTCCTTTCTTTCAACTTCTCTCTTTTCACAGACTTTATATTCCAGGAAATTCGTGCTTTGATTTCACTAAAAATTCATGTGAAGGATATTCACTAATCCATTAGAATATGTGATTTTATATTCAAGAACTTGGGTATATTTTATTCATTCTGCAATTTTCTTAAAGCAATTTGTATATGATAAAAGTTAAAACGTGTTTCCTTGCAGAGGACGCCTATAGAATACCAATTAATATATCTTCATACATTCAGTCCTTTTAAGGAAATAATATTACATATTCGTAGCATCGCTAGTGTTGTCATTTATAATTCATGGATCCAGGTTAACATTCTGAACTGGTAGAAGAATAGTAGGCTAAGTCTTAAGACTTAAATAATAAAAAATGGATTGCAAATATTTTTGATTGCCTTAAGAGGTTTTAGTTACTTTATTGGGAATTTATCTTCTAGAAATGTGATTGTTGGAGCCATTACCAGTCTTATTGAATTATTTTTGGCTGGACAATGAAACTGAATACTGATATTAATGGACTAGTTAATAACCACAGTTTTACTAGATTTTAAGGAAAATCAGCTATTGAGGCCGTAATCATGACGTGATTTTTGGAAAATTTGGAAGGGTTTAGAATGGGGAATATCGAAAATTCTTAATATTTCCGTTATTTTGCATCGGATCGGAGAATTGTATAGAAACATCTCATTGCAAATATAATGTTCTATAAATGTTGTTATGTACGTTTTTTAACAATCTTGATTATTAACCGAGATATTTACATTTTTTTAGTTTTCGGTCTTTAGTAAACCCCCACTCCTTCTCATTTCATATTAACAATAAGCTGTTATATTATGACAAATACCAAGTATTGTTCTGATTGAACTTTTAAGTTTTCGATAAATGCGGATACGTGGGGCACGTGGGAAATCTGCCTAGTTAACGCAGCCCCTACGTGAGGGACCTTTTTAGTTGGAGGGGAGCGGCTAATTGTGTAGAGAACTCTAGAAGTCTAGTAAGTTTGGCTAAAAATATCTTACGAAAAGGGGTACTAAAAGTATGTAAGACAAACTGTGACAAAATACATCGAATTAACAAAATTCGAAATATATCCGTTACTATGCGTCGGATCGAAAACTTGTATAGAATCAATCTTATTGCAAATTAAATTTGCTATAAATATTTTTATGCACATTTATTCTCTATCTTGAATTTAACCGAGATATTTGCATTTTTATAAATGTGTGCGGATAACGGACGAAATGAGATCGGCTGATGTCGGTTCTATTCGTGAGATTCCGCCGAAAGCCATTTCCGTAATTGTTCGGCTCTCATGGAATTGGTTTAGAGAATCGTTCCTAGTATGCAGATATCTGTATTGTAAAACTTCACGTAGGAAATCTGTTTAGTTTACGCAACCCGTGCGTGACGGACTTTTTAAACTATCCATGCATTATCCAGATAATAGGAGTTAGTTGCTGAAAGGAAGTACCGTCTGTTTATGAAATGGCGGTAAATATTTCATAACTCTAAGCAATTTCCAAATGTCAGTTAGAAACTTTCTAGAATGAACCTTTCATTTGATGACGCTAACTCAAATACCAATAAATAAATTTTTCATAACTCAAAATGTACTTACATACTATTGCCAATAGGAAAACAGAAATTTCCTTGACATTATATAAATCATTATATGCATTTTATACCATTATATTATCTCTTATATGTCTTCCTCCTGTTATATTAGTATTTCAACCAAGGTTCAATTCCTCGATTGCCTCACAAATCTGACAGTATATTAGCACACTGACAGAATTATGCTTTTTGTTTAGCTGCATACCCGATGAAACAACTGGCAAACCCCAAATGACAACGAATATCCAACTTACCTCATGCATTCAAATGTTTTGATAAAATATTAATTCCATTAGCTAGTACCAACAAATTATCCAACTTACCTCATGCATTCAAATGTTTTGATAAAATATTAATTCCAATAGCTAGTATCAACCAATTTTCCAACTTACCTCAAGCATTCAAATGTTTTGATAAAATATTAATTCCAATAGCTAGTACCAACAAATTATCCAACTTACCCCAAGCATTCAAATGTTTTGATAAAATATTAATTCCAGTAGCTAGTATCAACAAATTATCCAACTTACCTCATGCATTCAAATGTTTTGATAAAATATTAATTCCAATAGCTAGTATCAATGAATTAAATTCTTTTATACAATATGGCGAAAGGGGCAAAATATTGTTCTTTGAGCATATTTGTTGGTTTTGAATATAAACATTTTGTTCTTATAATTAGCATAACATTTATTTTCTGAGAATTGGTTTTAAGTAATTCTTTAGTACTCAGAAAACATTCCACAGTAAATGCATTTCATCTTAGCCTCTGCAAATTCATATTACATATATCAACGGAGGGAAAACTCGTAACTAAAATTACCATTAAGTTATTTAAAACAAGAAATGAGCCAATCATTTGTATTTGCTTAGCACACATCATTCCATCTGTGCATAGAGTATTTTTTGTATTCCAACACGATGTGTTTGTGTGCCCACACAACTACGTGTGAGTGTTTGTTCTTAGGCGTGAATAGTGCCGAAGTGTTAGTTCTTCGTCGAGCATATCTGTTCTGCGTGGCTTGGGAAAACCTCTGTTTACACTGTGCGATATTACTTCGAAACCAATAATCTCACGCACGCACGCACACTCACAAAAAGTGACGAAGGAAAACCTGACCGTGCATCACTATGGGTGGTAATGAAAGGAATTGAGTTTCAAGATGTCATTTCACTCTCACTAAATTCGAAAAATTTTCAAAATTAATTAAGAATCAAGTGCTTATTCTATAAAACATCTACAGAACTTTTAAAAAGTAGGAGTTAGGAATGTTGCATTAACTAAAAGACCACCCTAATAAGTTTTAATAATTTATAGTAGTAGAGGAACATACAAAATGTTGATACTAAAAATGGAAATGTTATACTTGAAAAATTGAAGTTGCATTACCTATTATGCGATTTTCACTCAATTCTGATGAGTAATAAGCATCTCAACACAGCAAATGGGAAATCTGCATAGTTTACATGGCACATGCGTGACAAGACTTTTTATCTTCAATTGAAACTCGTATCGATACAAGTATCGATTTATTAATGGTGTTGTGACGGCTTAAATCGGTTACTCATATCAAGGAAAACACTGAGTTTTATCGAGTAACACATTAATTATTTTTAATTTCAAATAAAACCTTTAAGCCCTTAACTCAGTCTCTCCAATAATAATAGATTTGATCGCCTCGACTAAACTATACCAACTTTTAATCATCAACATTCACTTCTCACACATTCATAGCCCATAAACCGTAGTGAACGACCTTCATGCACTCACTGTAGCACAGTACTGGCCATTAAACATCTCCTGACTGACTGCAGACTACGTGAACATCTCAACTTACCGAACTATTCGTACGGACTATTAACAGAAGGTAGCTCACATATAAATACACTCTGAAATCACTTGAAGACAATTGACATTTACAACAAACTTTAATAAACCACACCAACTCCACTCATTTCTCTACGTTCCGATCTCAAATTATGTTACTAATTCGTGTTTGTGTTTTTGTGAACAAGGCTGTATAATAATACATTTTTAAACTTGTGCCTTAGATTTCCTTCATACTCGCACAATTTATAGATTTACATAGTTTCATTTTAACTCTTCTTTAGGCTTATTTTATTCCTTAGTTTTTATATATATAATTGTGTATATTTTAGACAATGTTTTAATAATTTTGAAAGCATATTTCTTTATTTTAAAATTTTAATTTATGGAATCGAAAATAAATGATACTGAACAACATCGCCAAGTTGCGGAGCTCACCAAATAAATAAATAACCAACTACAGGACAGCTTTGACTTCTCCAAATACTTGAAAACCAGGATTCACTTTATTGAGCCATTGAGTACAATACGAAATATACAGTTTGAAAAATTACAACTTCCATCCCCTGACTCAAGTAAATGGAATTCGGCATCAAGAGAAGATGGTATCAATTTCAGCAATGAAACACCACCTCATAGACGTGTAGGATGCCTGGGTTTGAACCCCAGTAGGTTCCAATAATTAACCCTTTATTAGTATGTAATATATAAAATGGTAGTAATAATTTTATATATATGTGGATTATTTGCTGATGGTGTTTTATGTTTTTAACATGAATAAAATAAAATGATTTCACACAGTTGAGACTTTTCTTTTCTCCCAAAAAAATTTGAGCTTCCATAGAAGACTTATTGAAATAATCGTTAATGGTACCTGAGGCAGTTTGCTCCCCTAGGAAGTGATTTTCCTCAATTGAAGTAGCGGTTTTGGTCAGTTTTTCTCTTAAAAGATATAATGCCAGTTATATAACAAAACTTATTACATCGATTTATTTTATGCAACGGACACAGGGTCATTCCATCTCACATCATGCAGGCCATATCACCCATGGTTTCATATTTCAATAAAAATTTGTTTTAAAAATTTTTTTTTTTTTTGAAAATTGTATTAGAAAAAAAATCATAACATTAGTTATTTTCAACATATAAAGATAAAATTTTAACTAAATTGTTCACAAAAGCATGGAGATACAGGGAAAAAATAATTTGATGATCATATTAAAGTATGTGCACCGAAATAATGATCGGTGTGCACTTATCCAAAGCTCAATACACTATCCAGATACGTAGAAATGAGTCACATTTAGAGGTAATGAAGTCCTAGTTAAAAAATTGTCTGCGTCCGCTAATAAAGTTAATATTCAAGAGACTATTGGAGCTTAAGAATTCATTCGCGGTGGTCCTAATTATGGTTTCCCTGTGGGCGAGTGTGACTAAGTCAGCTGTCCTCCATGGACCACCGTTGGATCTCCAATATAGACCACCTCAGCCTGTTCTACCTTAATATTTGCTATTTATGAATAAATGTACTTGCATAGATGTGTTGGGTGTGATGGAAAGGATGAAGAATCTAACTATAGAAGACCCCAAGAAAATAGGCGTGTTCTAACAAAATCAGGTCTATTGCATCAATATAAAAAGAAACAAATAAAATTACATTTCTGAATAAAATAATTTAATAATAAAAATATCAATTAAATATTTCTAATGTCATTTGGTAAAAAATTCAGCCTTGTGGCAATAAGAATTTCTGGTTATCAACACCATGGAAGAAATTAACGTTTTGTAAAACGTGAGAGATATAAGTTTTTCATAAGATTTTTAGTAGTTATTATTAAATTGATGATATAATGTGCAACGTGGTTCTAATTTAATAAAAAATAAATTAAAGGAAAATTGCTCTCTACAAGAAATTAACAGGATTGCAACACTTAGCCTCGTGATCTCTCGTTAAATTGATTGAGTTTAGAACTCTGCGTTCAGAGTAATATGCACATATCTATGCGTTCCATAAAATCTACAAGTGTCATAACATATAAAATCAGCTTCTTTCTTATCTAATTTTCATAGGGGTTGTAAGTGATATTTCAACTGTTTTAGCAGATTTACCTGATGGGAAATCAGTTATTGAGGTCGTACTCATAACGCTATTTTCGAAAAAATCCTTCAAATGTCCAACGATCCTGCCCAGATGACGAAAATGACCTCCGTTCAAAACTATATATATATATTTGTATGTTAACACTATAGCGGTCCCAATTTTTGTTTAATCGTTATCAAACTCGGTATTTAATCGTTTTATGGAAAAAAAGTTCGTTAATGGGTGAAATCGAACGAGTGGGAGGAGGGTATAGAGGGAGGAATTTGAAAATTCGATATATCACCGTTACTCTACGTATGAGCAAAAACATGCATAGAACCAATCTTGTTGCAAATTAAATTTTCTATAAATATTGTTATGTACTTTTATTCTCTATCTTGAATATTAACCGAGATATTTGCATTTTTATTAAGTGTGTGCGGATAACGGAGGAGATAAGATCGGCTGATGTCGTTTTTATTCGTGACTACGCCGAAAGCTTGTTCGGCCGTTTCCGTAACTGTTCGGATCTCGTGAAATTGGTTTAGAGACTAGTTACTGCTACTGTTACTAGTATGCAGATTCCTGTATTGTAAAACTTCACGTGGGAAATCTGCTTAGTTTACGCAGCCCCTGCGCGACGGACTTTTAATGTTTTATGGGAATTTATTCCCCATGCTTCAAGATAACCGTATTTAGTTTCAAATGACAACAAATCCGATTTGATAGAAGACTATATTCGAATCGGTTGTGAAAATGTGAAGGGAGACTGAGTTATTGTTCCAATGGATATAATGTGATCAGCTTTCGTGTGGCCCTTTTCGTAACAGCGGATATGAAACGTAGCGACCTTCAGCGTGATAAATGAGGATAATTATTTCAGAAATGTATTAATCAGAATAGCATTTCACAGGCTCCGGGCTCAGCCTTAGAGGAAGTCTGTGAAGTGATAAGGGAATTGTTATTTGCTAGGGTTTCCCGAGGCACAATCATCTCGGAAGTATTGCAGACATCGCTCTGAGGGCCGTTGTGCAAGCCCGAAATTTCACCCCATCTCTTCACAGCCTTTGGCAAAACCAATCTGTAAATGTCATGGGAAAATATAAATAAATAACCTCCATCTCACTCTAAAACGCTCTGCTCAGCGAATTTCCTAACATTTACAAAACTATTATACATGATACATGAAATGAAATAATAGTAAAGTTAGCCTTCAGGTGAGGTACCTAGATCAGTACAAACGAACGAGCTTCACGCAGGGGCTGCGTAAACTAAGCAGATTCATCACAGAACTCTTCTTCCACCATCTATTTTTCATTTTTTCTATATTGTTACGATTTATATTAAAACCAGTAATAAACGTTGTTAATAAGAGCTGTTTTGAATTGCAAAATTAAACACACACAATTTTTACCGTTTCAATCACTGTACAATTTATTTAACAATGCTCAATACACTTGGATAATTATTCTTAATTACTACTCACAATATGCACTGATAGCGTCACTGTTCTTCAAATTACACAGTCCAATAATTCGTTCACGGTCACTGAAATTCATAGAAAGACGGCACTGCACTGTCTTTTATTTCGCGGCACAGCACTGTCTTAAACACGCACTAAACTGTTACTTAGTCACGGCAGACCACTGTTCTTCTTGTAAAAACACTTTACAGCTCTGCACAAAGTCGCTCTATAGCACCGCTGACTAGCTCGCGGTTAACAATATTATATAGACTTCATAAAAATCAAATCGAATTTAAGCTGTACATCAAATGTGTAATGGCTAGAATAAAAAATTACATTAGAAAGAGTGAGAGTTTACGGAGAACTAAAACTAAAGAATAGATGTGTTTTTTTTAATGATGGTAGAGGATGGTAGGGTATCGGCTATAAATTCGCAATTATTCAAATAGAATATATTAATTTTTTCTGCTGACAGTTTAAGGCACCGTTGGTTCCCTTCTTCAGAGCAAATTTACTAGAGGAGGAGCAGGGAGAAAACTAATTCAATCAAGATTTGACTTTCACTGAGTGCGTTAGTTTTTTTGCTCCACTGATAGATTCAGGTTTATTATTATTTTTTTTTTCATCCTTCCCCATCCCATGCTTCTAATTATTCGATGTTCACTTTAAGCTGTTAAATATTTAATTTCACGTCTGGTTTAGAATGTGGGATTTTCCTAAGCCATAAATATGGAATGTCATATGAGAAGACCTCATTCGTCCGTATCATTCAAGTATTTGGAAATCTGCTTAGCTCATGGAGCCCCCATTTCCACTGATTTCCATGCACCTCCCAATTTTCTAATATCATCTGCATTATATTTACTTCTCCTTTTTTTTTTTCCAGAAA